>VXBC01010429.1:120991-142537 GCA_013399945.1 Ploceus nigricollis | reverse complement strand
CGGGCAGCGCCCGGTGCCCCCGCCGGCCGTAGTGGTCGTCCCTGGGGGTGCCGCCTGGCCGGGCGGGGGCGAAGGGCCGGACTGTTGCGGTAAATCGGGCGGGAGGCTTTGGAAAGCGGCCGGAGGCTGATAATCCCTGTGCCGCTTCCCGGCAGCTTTCCCGTGCTCGGGTGAGAGGCATGATTGCCGTGTGTGGGTTGGGACAGCGTTTAATTCACAGGTGCTGCTTATTTCGGGGCTTCGTCTGGGACGTGTTGTCCCACGGCTGCGCTGGAAACCTAACTCCGCTGAGAACTCAACTTTATTAACTTCGTTCTTGTTTCTCTTTGATAGCGGTTTCTTTGCGTCAAAATTTCACCAGCGTGAAAGTGCATCAGTTGTGATTGGTAAGTTTCTGTTAATCAGAATTATGTCTAATAATAGTTATAGGTCACTTATTCCTGAAAGGAGGATGTAGCGAGATGGGGGCCCATCTCTTCTACCGTGCCTGCAGTGAAAGGACAAGAGGAAATGGCCTTAAGCTGAGACAGGGGAGATGCAGATTAGGTATTAGAAAAAGAAAATTCACTGTAAGGATGGCCATGCACTGGAATAGGTTGGCCAGGAAGATGATGGAGTTGCCAACCTTAGACGTGTTTAGGAGGCGTCTGGATCTAGCACTGGTTGATGTGGTTTAGGGGTTACAGGGGCAATGTGGGGTTGGCTGTTGGACTTGATGATCTTAAAGGTCTCTTCCAACCTCAAAGATTTTGGGATTCTTACTAATCCTCTTAAACACCCACTCTGCACCCTAGCAATTAAATGATACCAGTCTTGAGATGGGAAAGAGGATGACAGAGGCAGTGTGAAATGGCAGAGGCAGCGTGGTGCCATATCTGATGTAGTCAGCCATGCTTCTCTCATCTTGATTGAACTAAGAGCTGTGAGAGTACAGCTGTCTGACGTCTGGACGTTGCTGGGACTAATGTGTGGATCCTGTACTGCTATCTACTTCTTTAAAATCTTCCTGTACAGCAAAGACCAGACTTCTGGAGTAAACAACTGGGGAATAAAGACAAGAGCCCAAGTATGGCTTTTCAGACACTGCTGTGATACTCTTCTACCTCCCAGCTGAGAGTCAGAGAGGAGCTCTTCACTTGTGCAAGTTAAAGGCTACTTGGGAAATGGTGATAGTAGTGAGGGACGAGATCTGTGTGCACCAGTTATGCTGTCCCCATTGACACTGCAGCCTTCCCTCTATCTGTTTTCTGCTGTGACTGGGGAGAAAATTTACAGAATCACAGAATATGCTGAGCTGGAAGGGACTCACAAGGATCATGAAGTCCAGCTCCCAGCCCTGCACAGGACCATTCCCAGCTGTATCAGACATAAGGCTGAAGAGAAGACATTCCACTTAAGGTCAAAATTCTGGCTCCCAGTAGTTGGGGGAATAGGGAATGATAGTCTACCTTGCTTTTTTCAGTGAGAACTGACTGCATACATTTTTCTAAACAGCTGCAATGGAACTCTTTACTGTTTTTTTTAATCACATTGTAATAGAGGGAAGAATAAGGAGCATAGAGAACAAAATTCAGTCGCAGTGAAGACAAGTAATATATTAATGGTAGTTGGAAATATTAAAAACACTGATAGTCTCAGGCTCCTGATCTGTTCCTCAGGTTTTTTAATTATGTATCATTTAGTGAAAGAGGTTGGCGCAGTTCTCCTTAGCATCCAGTTTTCTGGTGGATGTGCAACAATGAAAGTCACTGCCAGAACGTGCAGGCTCTCAAAGAAAGAAGAAGCAGCTGGAAAAGTTAAACTGCAGAACAGGAAGAATTAAACTAAGAAACTAAGGATATAAGATTTTTCTTTTTACTCCATAGTTTAGAAATAACCCAGATGATGGTGTCTGATCTACTGTCAGTTCATTGTCATAAACTGTGTGAGAGAATAGAAGTTACCAGATGGTCTGACTCACAGTGCAGAAACATATTTTTGTTTTTAGGTAAGTTTGAAAGCAGAAGAGGAATTTTACATGGTGTAAGACTCCTGATGAGTTTGCTGTAAAATTACAAGGATGATATCTACAGAGAACGATAGTGATAGGTTGTGGGTCCAAGGGGTGATGGAGCAAGTCTGTCACTGCCCAATGCATTTCCCAGAAACTACAGCAGATTGAAAGTTTGGGTTTGTAACTTTATATTAGTGTTATCAAACATCAGAATGCTGATTGAAAGTTTGGGTTTGTAACTTTATATTAGTGTTATCTTTCTTTGCCTGTGCTTGGGGGTGGGTTGGGGGGTAATTTCTTTCAGAGGAGAAAAATGGACTGCCTGTTCTTCCTTGTCTCTGCTTATCAATTGCTGATAACTGTGCTTCAGTTACTGATAATGATGCCTCTGATATATTAGGAAGGTGCCTTTGTTAAGGTCGATAATATATATCAGGTTTTTCCTAAGTTGGAAAAACCTGTCTCTTTGCAGCATATTATTGAATTCCTGTTTTGGCTGTGGTGTTTCCTAAGTAACTGGGTGTCAAGAAACAGATTTTCTATGGAATTGTAGAGGACCACATTTGGCCCTTGAAGCACAATGACGTATTTTAGTATCCTGTAAAAAAACTGAAGGTAGATCCTCCATGTCAGATGCTTTTGTTTTTCAGTATTTTCCTACAGAACTGAGGAATAGAGAGGAAATGCATTATCAGTGTACCTTATTTCCCACTATTTCAGCGCTGTCTAGGATTTACTGTGGTAGCATAACCAGTGATGAATTAATAGTTTGTAATTTAAAACTATCATAATACTTTGTGCCATTCACATATATTTTCCAGTGTTCTTCCGGTGCAGTACTTTGCAGAGGAATGCAAGCTTCAAAGACTGAAAATAGAAGAAAAGCAGAACCATTCTACTGGCTGTCAGCAGCAAAGCCTAAGACCAGTTCTGAGATTGTAAATGAAGCCAGAGATGCTCTACGAACCGTAAAAACTCAAAGACCATTCACACCTACAGATGAACAAAGGAAACTTTTGGGGTGTCAATCCTCACAATGTCCTCAAAATAGACGCCCTGTACTTTTTGGGTACTGTGGCTTTAAGATTTTTTCAAATATCCTTTAGCAGCAAGAGATTTGATTCTCTAGTTATGCTTCCGGTGATTATTTTCCCTGTGTTAATCTGTATTCCTAATCACATCCTTTGCTTTCTTCTAATGATCTTTACTGTTGGTGTTAATCTACATGTCCAGGAAGTTTCTCTGGATTAGAGCTACCAGAGGCAGTCACTACACTAGTTTTCTGTGTGGAGAATACTATATGAAAATAGTCTGTTACTTACCTTTTCTTGAGACAATTGAACACTTTTAATTGAGATAGTCTTCAGCTTTTTTCCTAGAACATGTGAAAGCTTGCTTATTTCCTATAACCTATGTGCTAGATATTTTTTCAGAGCCTTCTGAGATCTTTTAAATGTGAGATTTTAGGTCCTGCAGTTTGAAATGCTCATTTTCAAAGTTTTTACTACCTCAAAATTATTTCTAGGTGGAGTTTGGTTACCATGAAGTGCTCTTGTCACTTTTCCTTTCTTCCCTTTCCCCATATTCACTGGCAAAGGGAAGAAGCATGCAATTAAAAAAGCCAGCTGATCACACAGCTCTGGGTCTGCTTTATTCTAACTATGTTTCATTTCTTCATTAGTCTTGATACATCCAGTTCTGATTCGTCTGAATCAAGACCGAATTCTGGTGTTCGTCTAAGTCCACTGACTCATGTAAGTACTCTGGAAATAACTCATGCAGTACTGATATAAAAATATGTGTTAGGAAAATAAATGGTTTAAAGACATTTGGGAAAAATGGAGGCTTGTTGTAACATTAGTCTGAGACTTATAAAGTCAGTTTTGTCATTTTTCCCCCAAAAGAAACCCAAAAAAACCTACTTAAATATTGCTGTATTGCTTTGTGATTCAAAGTGACATTAACGAGAATCGGAAGACTGATACTTGAGTCAGCTTTCTTGCGTAAGTTTACTAAAATAGGTGAAGTTCATGAGCATGAACATGTGCCAACAGTGTGCCCTTGCTTTTAAGAAAGTGGCTGATGGTATCTGGGGCTGCATTAGGAGGAGTGTTGCCAGCAGGTTGAGGGAAATGATCATTCCCCTCTACTCAACACTGGTAAGGCCACACCTGGAGTGCTGTGTGCAGTTCTGGGCTCCACAGTAGGAGAACGACATGGAGCTACTGGAGAGAATCTGATGAACAGCCCCAAAGGTGATGAAGGGACAGGGAGAGATGAGAACGTTTAGCCTGAGAAGACCAAGGGAGGACCTTATCCATGGATGTAAATATCTGAAAGGCGGGTGTAAAGAGGGAAGGCCAGCCTCTTTGCAGTGACGGGACCAGAGGCAGAGAGCACAGACTGGGACACAGGAGGTTTTCTTTGAACCTCAGGAAACAGTTTTCCCGCTGTGAGGGTGACGTGGCCTTGGCACAGGTTACCCAGAGATCTTCAAAAGCTTCTTGGGCATGGTCCTCCCAAAAAAAAAGTTTCAAAACCTTCTTGGGTAACTTAGTTTAGGTAGCTGTAGTTGAATGTGGGGCTTGGACCTCCAGAGGTCCTTCCAGCCTCATCTATTCTGTGGTTCTGTAAACAGTAACTTGAAGGTAACTAAGTTGCTTTCTATTTGGCTTACATTTCTATAAAATGTCATGATTGTAGTTTGTCTCAAAACAGATAGAGGTCCTTTAAGAACTTCTTTTCTCCCTCTGCGAAAGCTGTGAATTGCTTTCAATTTAAAAGTGTATCTGCTCTTTCGCAGTTTTTTTATATTTGGTCTTTAAATATAAGATTAAGTCACGACTGTTTGTTTAGTACTTGAGATAACAGAGCATGCTATAGCAACTAAATGTGCTTGCTGTATACATTGCTTTTTCCAGACAGGAACCTTTAGGAAATTCTTTAGGAAATTAGGGGAAATATCCAATTTAGTAATTTGGATAAGGAAATGTATTTACATGAATCAAGTTTAAAAATTCTGAGCATACTTCTATTTAGATTAAGTATTTCTACATTTGGATTTAAGAACTGATGTTAAATTTTCATGTATTTTGTGTGTGAGAGGGGAAAACAATTAGAGAAAACTACTGACCAATGCAAAACTTGCTTTTTTTTTGCTTTGTCAATGGATATAAGTTAATACACTGTAAATTAAGAGTTTGAATTAATCATGGTGGTTGTAAGTAGTCAGTCTCACCTGTTGGCTCCTTAATACTATGGAGAGCTCTGAAGGATCAGCTGGAGACTTTCTAGTGGATTCTTTATTTTAACAAAATTGGTATTGATTTTAGAGGTCAGTGCTTTTATGTAGGTCAAGGGCACAACAAGTGCTTGGTACTAGAGATCCAGGGACTTGTTCACCTCCTCTAAGATGCAAGATACTGACATAAAATTAGGACTTTCACGTTTCTGGATCTGCATGATTTGTCTCAGTGTGATAGAAAGTAGTACATATGATGTGAACGTATTTGGAGTGTTTTGGAAATACTGTTTTAATGCTCAAAAGCAAATCAAAGAATAGATATATCTCCAAAATTGTTAGCAATAGTCATTGGCACAATATTTTCTTTGATAAATAAGCTTGCTGCAGATGTAGTTAAATGAGTACTTATGAGAAATAAATAATTCTGAGTTGTTCTACTCAAGCTAGGTTTTGTTTTCTGCACCCCTGAATGTTGGCTTTCTGTGGTGGTAATGGTATAGACATCTGGTTTGTTTGGTGGAATGGTATCATTAGATTCAGGATATGAAAATTTCTTAATGAGGGAGCCAGTATAACTTCTGTTCTATTTTGAACTTAGCCCTTTGTTAGAAGTTATGTGGGTTTCTTTTATATTTTACTTAAATGAAAATTAAATTATCTGTGCTTTTGTTTAAAAGCTTTATTTTTGTCACAGAAACCAGTAGTAATAATTTCTGAAAAAAAAGATGAAGCTTCTTCTGTTTTCCATCCAACACCACCTGCTGATGCTGCAGAGGTTAGAAAAGTCAGCAGTGCTTGCGAAGGCTTATTTAGAACAACTTCTCTGAAAGATTTATTTTCTGCTAAAGTGGTTCCTCTGGATCAGAGTAAGAATGTTTTGATACATATTATTTACTAGAAAGATAACTGCATGATGGGTTTTAATATTGGTAATTACATGAATTATTAATACATTAAAGGACTTGTGTGTCCTTTCAGTGTGAATTCTGGAAGTATTTAAATGGGTTTAAGGCAGTTTTGAAGCTGTGGTTTCCCAAAATGATGCTGGCTGGCACTACTGAAAATGAGTTGAAAACTACTCAGGTGCCTCTTCTTCCTATAGGTTTCCAAGTAATGGAATTTTACTGGAAGTTGTCATCAGTGAGTAAAATTAACATTAAATGCTGACATGCTTAAAGAGATAATGAGATGCCATCATCTAAGGAGATTCCCTGATAGATTATTGAGCCTAAAAGGAGGAATAAAAAAGAATGATATGTCTTGACAGGCCTCCAACTACATCGTATTTGTTGTTAAGAGTTTCATTAGTGGAGATTTAATAAAGGTCACCAAATGTGGGATTTAAAAGTAATTTTCTTGAAGATGGGAAATGGCATCTTGGCTTCCTGCATGTCGACTCATAATAAAGTGTGCTGGGACTCTGTCTTTATGTCAGAAGACTCATTTATAATGACAATTCTTACATTGTCTGGGATTGTTACTTTACATAATAGACTGAATAGCTCACTTTTTACCTACTAAACTTTACTTCATTTTTATGTATTTATTCTATAAATATATCTTTATATAATGTGTCACTTCATGTAGTCTTAATAAGCTGATGTTACTAATTGAAGAAGTTGAGAAACTAGTGTAATTGTAACCTGCCTTGGTCTCTTCTCCCCTTTTGGGATCATTCAAATGTTATATGAGGGGTTTTATTTGTGGAGATTCTTCTTGTGTGTACATAGAAGCTACCTTTTTCCTGAGTTCCTTCATAATATTCAGGTCCTGAAATACAATCACTTTTGTAAAAGGGAAATAAAGAAGGTGAAATATTAAAACTTTAAACACAACCCCAAAAGACTTTAACAAGCACTGTTCATAAGAAGACATTGACTACCTTACTCTTAATAGTCTTAAGCTTTCTCACCTTTTAAATTGATACAAGCAAATTTTGATAAGGTAACACGACAAGCAGTAATTAATAACACTTGAACAAAATGTGTTCTCTTTGACCATTTCAGATGAAGTGAAGCTTGATTTTGAAGAGCCGACTATGATGATGAATAATCTTGACAGAAGTAATAATAACTGCTTAGCAGAACAAAAGTTGTACACATCATTTAATGATGAGAGTAGACAATTAATTTGTAATGAACATACCAGCCAATCAGGAATTGAAGACTCCATGGAAGGGACACCAGGAAAATTTTCACTTCAGCTTCAAGGAGAAAGGTCAGCATTGGTCAAGTATGGTAATGTGCATCTTCCATACAACCTTCTTCCTAGATACTCAATTATGCAAGTATCAAAATGCTTAAAATTAATGGAATTTGAAGATAACATTACATATGCTTCAAAATGGAACTGTGTTTAGATTATTAGAAAAATTTCCATTTCTTCTTTTAGGAAGTTTCTACATTCAAGAGACTAATTTTTAAAATATTGCTGGTAGAAATTTGTTCGATATGATTTGTTTGATCATTAACATTTCAAAACCAAGTCTTCTAAACACTGTGTGTAAAATCCTCCAGTTTCAATTTGATGTGCTTGCTTTTGTAGTTTAGTCCTGTTGTTTTAAGGTGCTATATCATCTTCACTTAGCTTGACAGATGAGTAGAGCCATGCTTTCAGTTCTGGTATGTGATCATACACCAAAACCAGGCTTAAACTCTTTAGGAGTAGAAGCAGAATTTTTTGTGACTTTGAATTTTTAGTTCTTTTTTTGACCAAAGAGAAATAGGTATAAGAGATTAATGAGACTCACATGCCTGCAGTCTGTTTTACTGGACCTGGAATATCATATCCATTCTTTAATTCATAATCAAGTAATTTGTTTTTCTTTTGATTCATATGTGAATTCTTGCACAGGGAGGAAGAGTCCCATGGTGTTATGTATAGTTTGTGTATCAGTTGCTGCATTAGCAGTCAGGTGAACAACTATTTTGTGCTAGTAACATTGACAGATCTGGCAATCTCAGCAACAAAGAATGAAAAATACTTCATTTTCAAAACACATCCTTGTAAAACTTGTTCACTATTAAAAATACATATTTGCCAGTAGGTATCTTCTTTCCAGTGTGTTTGTGTGCTTAGGGAAAAGCTATTTCCCTGGATATTCTTAAGCACCTTTGATATTAAAGATTATGTGCTTAATTTTATAAAATGAAAGGCCTTTCATTTACTAACTTGATGATAGCACTCAATAGTTTAAGAGAACGTTGTCCATTGAGGCTGTTATAGTAAATGATACATAACAGAACTATCATAGCACTCTTTTATATTAAACTGTGAGCAGGATTTTAAAAAAGGACAGATTCTAAAAGAATGAAGACTTGTTGTAGCAAAGAAAAAACTCCGTGAGTGTGGTGGAAGAATGAGAAAATAAGAGCAGAGATGAAAAATGTAGGTGAAAAAAAGAAAAGTTAAGCACCAAAGAGAATACTTTACTGCAATATAATTTTCTCTCTTTAAAATCAATGATCTAATAACTTCTTAGATAAAGACTAGTTGGATTATCATACTACATAAATTACTATAGTTTAAATTTTATTTAATAAAGGTGTGGTGTGAAGTACTTCAGTGTTGCAGTGGAAATGGGTAATTCCTTTTGTGGAATATGCATCCTACTGTGTTCAGTTCTGCTTTTTGTTTGGGTTGCTGTTTTGGTTGATGGTGTCCAAGTGCCTCTAACAGGAAAGGATCAGTTGATATTTTGCTAATATAAAAGAATGACCTTCCTTTTCAGTCATAATTTTAAAACTTGCATGTATAATTGAACAGCTAACCTATTAGGCATGCTTCCTGTCTGTTCAAAATTGTACACTTCTCCTTATAAGAACAAGAGCTCTGCAAATTTTTGGTTTTGCATTTTTGTTACTGGTGCTGTTTGCAATCATGAATCTCCTACATCAGTTAAATTAGATTTCAAATTACTGGCCTTGACATAATACAAAAAATTGCTTTCCAATATTGTTCTGACTAGTTTTCTCCAAAATGGTAGGGGAATATAACATTCCTTCATCTTTTTGTGTTGAATGCAAGACCCGTATTTTTGAGTGGCCCATTTTTACCTCTCCTGTGAGTTGTGGATGATTTCTTGAGTCACAGCTGGTTTTTGCCAATGCTTAGGAAGCAAAGCTTCCTGACACCTTTTAGGTGCTCATATGGCTTAGAGTGCCACATATTGCAGTGCTGCAAGATGCACAAGAATAATAGAAAATGCTTTCCCTTTAGCCAGAGACAAAGATCTCTCATCTGTATCAGCCCAAGCAGTTCATGCCATCATGTGATGGGATGGGTGTGGATAATCTCAGCTGCTCTCATACATTCTAACTCCTTGCTAAGGCCAAAGAGCACATTGGTCCAGTGTCTGTGTATGATACTACACAAGTCAGGCAGATCTACCGGCAGACCTTGTTCTGTGTGCTTGTGTGAGTTCAGAGATGTCATTCTTCATCTGACAAGGCAATTGAAAGGTACCACAAACCTAGCCTTCCATATAGTTTGTTGAGTTTGGTCTTCATGATAGTTGTATGTAAAAAGCTCCAGAGCCATAGAGGGGCCATTGCAGTGAGAGATTTGGCATTCTTTCTCATTAGAACATGTTTACTCGATGATTATAAGGTTAGATTGCTTCTGGTTCTGTATCGTAAATACTTGAGGCATCTTGTGTAGGGTTACAAGGTGTTTTCTGTTTAAAGTACACTGCATTCAGGAGTAATAGGATGAAAGCTTAAAGGAATGTCAAATCTGTTATTATCAGTGTCCTGTCACTGACACCTGCTTCTCTATATGAAGCAGGTGTCAACCTCAATTCTGTATCACAGTGACTTAAAATCCTTGCAGGAATTAAGCAAGAGGATTGTAGAAATAGTACACTTCACACAGGGGAAGGCGTGTGGGACTTCCTACTCCCCTTTCCCTACAGTTCCTATACATGTACTGAAATAACTTCCCTAATGAAACCATTTTTCTGCTAATGAGGAAACAGTAGAGCATGGCAAAATAGCATGGCAGATTCCTGCCGTTAGTGCTATTATATTTATTTTAAAGAGAGCAGAAGGGAGGTATTCTAGTCCAGCAAGAGACTTGATCACTTTCTATCTCACATTCTTTTATTGTCCAAAAGACTGAAGAAAGGAATGAACAGTGCTCATGAAGTCACAGCTGCCTTATAAAGGTACTGGGGGGAAAAAAGAAAAGGACCTTTTGAGGGGAAAAGTTATTTGCCATTTTGTTTGCAATTCTGTTTTGCAAATAACAATCTAGACGTAATAGAATCGGTATATTAATTGAAGCAGATTGGATTTATTGACGTTGCCTCAAGAAAGCTGGGAACAATTTCTGGCAATCATAAGGAAGCTCAGTTTTGTTTACATCTTCCTCTAACCATTGTGCCTTGCCATCTATTGTGATTGCTATAGAAGTGAAACTTCTAAAATGTTTTCTGCATTCATATATTTCAAGAGAAGTGATGGCAGATTTGCTGATGAAGAGCAACACTTTCCTGGGTGTGAAAGAATGATGATTTTTTTTTTTCCTACTCCAATTTCTCAATATTCTGAAAGCTTAGATGTCATTCCAGGACTTCTTAAAAGTAGAGGTGCCTTGAGTGAGGAAGAGTTTGGAGGCCAACAGTTCATTCCCAAGTGGCCTGTTCTTTTTTTAATAAGTGAGTTTTATAAAGAGCTACAAAAGGATTAGCAGGTACTGTAAAGAAGATATACTGTGCCCTGTTTTCTCTCATCATTGCTTTCTTTATTAAATGCCTGTTTTACAGTATCCTTGAAATATATTCTTCTTCCACGAGAGTAGTTTCTCTTTCTTGTGCTTTTTTAGAGTTTTGGAATATTTAAATAGAAAATTATAAAAGCAAAGGATTAAATGATAAAATGGATCATATATTCATAGAATAGAGTGGATTGGAGGGGAACGCTGGAAATACTTCTCTCTGGTTGCTTAAACCACCTTCACATCTGTGCTCAAAATATACATTCTTTTTCTCTTCAAAGAAAAGGATTCCCACAGAGGAGAGAGATTTTTTTCCCGAGGGGAACACCCATTCTGTTTTGTTCTGGATGATTCTTTTGAAATGAGTGACATGGTGTGGCTATTGGTTTGAAGTATGGTGTAGCTGACTCTCCAGACTTTTTTCAGTATTTTTATCTTTTTCTTTTTTTTTTTTTAAAATTATGTATATCGACAACTTTTGGAATTCTCATAATCGCAGGGAAACAGGAAATTAACCTGCACCCAGCTAATCTTTGTCTGTTTCTGCCTCAGTTCCACTGGCTATTTGGACCACTGATTTCAGAAAGAAACAAGTGAGTGGTGGGAAGTCCTTCACAGGTGGAGGTTTCTACAGTGTTTTCCAGATTGTGACACCTACCCTTTCAAGAAGGTACCTGGTTTGGTATAGGGTTAAGGGATACTGAGAGAACACTGGGAAAGAAGAATTCTTTTTTTCAGAACTTGTTACAGATTTCTAAAGAAAAGAGTAAAAGGTAACTGTTATCTCTGGTCTCTTAGCTCGCAAAAGAGACAGTGGAGTTTAGGCTCATTTTTACCGTGTACTGTAAAGAGTCTTTCCACTCTAGCACTTAGTTTCAGGCCAATGTCATTGGTCTCCAAATCTGGGAGATCTAGGTCTTGAGGGTCCTTAATTCCAATTGAATTGCAATTCTGCAATGGGCAAGTGTGCCACGCAAAGGGTAGAGAAGGAATGTCATCAGTCTAGGTAGACCTGTAGTAACAATGGATTTAAATTTATTTTCTGTTTAGAAATGCAATGTTTATTCAAGATTCAAGTTAGGAAGATGAGGGTGTGGTTTTTAGACTCAAATATATTTAAGCTAGTGTTTTAGATATTTTTTATGGTTAGAATTAGGCTGTCAGTTGTCTGGTTGCCTAAAGATACTCTGCCACAAATGGATACTGTTAATATTTTCAATATTAGACAGAATATGCAAAGACTGTGAAGAATAAAAAGGATAAGAATAGAGGTTTTTCATCAACCTTGATTATCCTTTTAAGTCATACTATTTAACATGTGCATGAGGTTCTCCATCAACAGCCTGTATAAATAAGAAATGCTGTATTTTTTTATTGCTGGAGTTGTCATAAGAAATGAGTGAGCTATTCCCAAGATTGTGTTTACAGAATTGTTATTTACTTATCTTTAGGATGACTCAGAGTGTTGGTCTATTTGTCAATATATTTTTACAAATTATGTTGTCTTTCTACTAGTTATATTTTCTCATATCAGTGGTATCAGTTATACACTTGATGATTATAGTTTTCACTCCCTTTGTTTTTTTCTCTTCTTATGATGTTCCTTATAATCCTATACAGTTGCTGAAATAATTTCAGGACATCTGTATTACCAGTTTTGAAATTATTTTCATGCTTTTCAGAAATTTTGTGGATGAGAAATAAAACTAACTCAAATTGTGTGTAATTGGCTTAATACTTTATTTTATATCTCTTTTAGCTGTCTGCCAGTAATTTTGTCTCCATTGTTTTTTTGAAAAGGAAAATAGTCTTTAAAAATTGAGCTATTATACTGGATTTTTTTTTCTTTGAGGCTTATTTCCAGATTGTGTTTATCTGTCTTGTTTGTCCCTCAGATGACATCACAGAATGGAAATTTCTGTGGTAGCTGAGCAAAATAGGGACAGATTCTCTTAAGTGGCTCAGTGAAAGTCAATCCTTTGTCTAAAAGGATAGGGTGCTTTTCAAGTGCTAAGTTATGGGTCACGAAGGAATCAGTTGGTTTGTAATAAAAAACATATTCCTTACTATTCAAATAGTGAAAGACAATACCAGAAGCTAATTCTGATGTCCTTCTGGCAACATAAAATATCTGGATAGTATAATGAAATTGGAATAAAAGGATTAATGAGAAATGCAAATGCTAATTGGTATGTGGAAAAATTAATTTCTATGAGAGTAAATGACAAAACTAAATACTAATTTTTCTCATTTTGCCAAAAGCTAAAAACACTTCCTACTAGTTGCTTTGGCAAAAATACTGGAATGTTGTTTATACTTCCTTTCGAAGTCTACAGGGCAATGTCTTGTTGTTACATCCGTAATTTTGGTTTAGAGTTAGAACTCTTGTTTCTTGATCACTAAATACTTAGAGTGGAGGAGTGATGGTAGCATGTGATTGTGTTCTGAAGCAGTGGCTCCTAAAAGCATTGTGTAAATGAACCTGCTCTGAGAAGATTCATTGCAGTTTCTCTCACTTGCTGCAGCTCTGCATCTGACTCCTCCCCTTCTTTGCCTTGGGGCCCTTGCACCACTTTGTCCCTTGATGCTGACTCAGGGTTTGCTCCAATGTCCTTAGTGCCTTAATTCCCAGGGTCACCATTAGCTCCTTTAACTTTCCTTGGAGCTACTATTGTTCTTTTTGAGACAAAGCTGCTGAGTTTGGCTGTGCCCTGATAAACTTGGTCTAGAGCCCTACGTATCTTTGCACAGTGCTCCACAGTGCTCCTGCCAAGAGATCTGATGGGCTGTTCATGAGAACACAGTTCTGAATAATTTTTTTAAAAGTGCTAACTGGCAGTCAGTAGGTAAACAAGCCTTTGGCTGATACACCAGAGAATTGTCCAGAGGAGCCTCAGCAGGCTGGAGAAATGGTTTGACAGGAAAGTGAGGCAGTTTAATAAAGACGAGTGCAAAGTCCTGCATCTGGGCAGGAACACCCCCCAGTCCCTGGGGAGTGATATATGTATACACTGGGAGCAATCCAACTGGGAGGCAGCTTTGTAGAAAAAGACCTGGGGGTCCTGGTGTACACCGAGTTCATAGAACAGCTCAGGATAGGAGAGACCTCAGAAGATCATCTGGTCCATCTCTTTGTGGAAAAGAGAGTAAATGAGATTATCTAGCACCCTGTTAATTTGTGTCTTGAAAACCTGCGCTACACCTGGGCTGCTGGGATGAGTTCCAGGCTCCCCAGTGCAATAGAGATACTGAAATGACTGGAGGGAATCCAGCTACTAAAATGTGAAGGAATCCTTTGTATGAGAAAAGGCTGAGAGATCTGGAACTGTTTAGTGTGGAGAAGAGAAGGCTTGGCAGGGGTTCTTATCAACATCATTCAATACCTGGAGGGAGGGTGCATTGTGTCACCATCACTGATTGTGTGACAAGAGCTTTTTCTTCTCCCCCATGGCAAGCACTCAAAACAGGCAAAACTATTTACCTGTGATGGTTCTTTTTAAGGATTTATTGGTTGTATATACTTCCACAACACCTCCTTGCAGCTTTTCCCTTTGTAGTCCATATAGAATTGTGAATCTTGGGTTGAAAGAAAAGCGCTCAAATGCTTAAATAGCCAAATGATCCTTATCAACATAAGGCATGCCATCCTGGACAGTGCTAGCAATAAAAATAAACCCAGATTACAGTGTAGATGTGTAGTCACACTCAGAATATACAGGTGAGTAAAATCTCAAATAACATTCTTTCTAAATGGTCTGTCTGTTTAAGGATTATCCACAATCAAGGGAACTGAACTCTGATCTAGTCTGGAAGAACACTTTTGTGCCTAGTAGTCATTTTGATACATATGGCTTGCCTGAACAGGCCCCCAAGATCTACTTAGCATTGCTTAAAATCTGTTCTTCCTAACACTTAGTGAAATGTCTTGATTTTTGGGTGTAGATGCACCATGTCTGGCTTTCCAACGCACACAATGTATGTTGGTAAAATCAGATGTTCAGTGCTTGTATTTATGTATAAACAATCTGCATCTACTCCAGTGCCTACACTTTTTTTAGAGCTTTGTGAAAAGTTAGAAATTGCTCTCCTAGACTTTTGCAGACCTGAAAACATTGATATATCAAAGATCCAAAATAATATTTGTAAAAATTTCAGTCACATTTTTGGGTTTTAAGTAAACTAGAGAAAGAAGTTTTGTAGGAGCTGAAGGGGATGTAATGAAGGAAAATACACTGGGGAGAAACTGAATGACTGTGAGGGGAAAATGGAAGAAAAAAGGTTTGTTTACCTTATCAAAATAAAGACCAAATGTAAAAGGGCTCTAAGGTTAAAAAATTAAACTATCTGGAGCTTAGATTTGCTTCTGAGGAAAAAACTTAAAGATAAGAATGGTGGTTCTATAGATATACAAAGGGCTCTGCAGTTATAGATGTGTAGAAATCATGTGCTCATAATTAGAGTTCTTTGGCTTAATAAAAAGGGCATGTTTAAAAATGGAAAAGAAATCTGTTTCCAGACATCAGATCGTGTCTACAGTCTAGGGCTTCCTTACAGCATTTACTCAGGGCATGCTGCGCACAGTCTGTGTGTTAGTACTCTCTGCCTTTTTAGGAATATGTTCAGGTTCTGAATTACGTGGGATAGTCCCAATTCCTGTCTCTACTTTAGGAGAGGGTCCATAGGTCCAGTTTACCTGGGTGCAAAAGGAGACGCTCATAACATCTGGATGAGCGAAGTTCTGTGAGGTCTTGGCATTTGCAGAAGGAGATACTATGGGGCTTTTGATGTTTTCCATCCCCACTGCCCTCATCTTTTTCTCATTCCCCTTTATTCCTACTCTTCTCTTTGGAAAGTAACCTGTATCTTCTTCATTCTTTATTACACTATCTCAGTTACTGTGCTTCTCTGTTCTTCTCCCACTTTGTTGTCTAGTTTGGCCTCCCAAAGCTGTAAGGATGTGTAAGATGTTGCAGGACCCTTACTGTGAGGAAAGGGTAATTTCAAGAGGGAGTGCCTTGAAGCTGGACAATTCAGAAAAGATGGTCATGTTCTCTTTTTGTTCTAGTTGAGCTTTGCTACCTAGCTGACCACAGGTGCTTGATAGATACACTTCTGAAGAAAAGAATTAACTTGTTAGTATTAGGCCATATGTCCCTCTTAACTGGTAACTAAATATTCAGGGGCACCAGCGATACATCTCTACCAATAATTAATAAAAATTAAACAAAGGAGTAAGTCTCTGGCTTGGTGGCTATCTGCAGTGTCACAGGTTATATCAATACAGTGAAACTATTTTTAATTACCTCCCTATTTTTAATACACTGAAGGTAGTGTCTGGGAATGTCCGTACCTCTGCTTATCAGTGTCCTGTGCTCAGGCATTTGTCAAGGAAAATATCACCTTTCCTGGGCCAAAACTGTAGCAGGGGTGATACTAAGGGTCTAAATCTGTGGGACAACGTGAGACAAAATTCAGGCCCCTTGCTAGATGCTGTTTGGCAGGTAGGAAGGTAGCCAGATTCTCAGATGTTTAAGGTGCAATATGAGGAAGGAGCCCAAGCACTGTTCCTTCATTGGGATCCTACATTCACATTTGTGATTCAAACCTTACTGTTGTGTACAGCTTCTTTGGAGATTACTAGTTCAATTCTTTGCCTCTAGGATATAGTTCATAGAAATGCCATTTTCCCTGGAATACCATGGAAGGGTGAGAGTTTGCAGGTTTACTATTAACAAGAGGCTTATGGCAAGAACAAGCAGATAAGTGTCTAAGCATGCAGAATTTCTTAATAAATGCAGCTTTCACTTAATTATCTATTCTTTCATCAGGGGAAAATACTGAACATGTATTGGGTCTGGCTGAGAGGGAGTTGATTTTCCCTGGAGCAGTCCTCAAAGTGCTGTGCTTTGCATTGAAGGGTGTTGTTAATAACACACCAGCAGTTGGCTACTGCTGAGCAGCGCTCCACAGCATCAGTGCTTTCTCTCCAACTTCAGCCTGTCACCAGTAGGCTCGGGGTGGGCAGGGTGTTTTGAGGGGACATAACTAGGACAGCTGGACAAGACTGACCAAAGGGATTCCATAATGTATGATGTCTGCTCAGCAATGAAAATTAAGACAAAGGAAGTGAGGGGGCATTTATTATTGTGAGATTTGTCCTCCAGAGCAATCACTGCATACTCAAACCCTACTTCCTTGGAAATGGCTGGACATTGCCTGCTGGTGAGAAGTTGAGCATAAATCTTTTGTTTTTCTTTGCTTCTGCAAGTGGCCTTTGCTTTTGCTTTATTAAACTGTTTCTGTCTTGTTTCTACCCTTGGTCCTGCTGAGGAGGGGAGTGAAAAGAGTGGTGTGATTTGGCACCCGACATCTGTCCAAGGTCAACCCACCCACCACACTACTCCAGGACTGGCTCACTTTCCTTTTGGAAGTCCTCACACTCTGTGTACATTCAAGAAAGCAGTGCTCTTCATTGAGGCTACTATGATTTCTTTTATATGAGAAGGACAAAAATGATCCAGTTGCCAAGTTCTTTTTCTTCTGTAAATCATCAGAGCCTCTGTCAGTTGATTTCTTGATGAGGCCCTTATCAGACGATCAGATTTCTGCCAATTGACTTTGTTTCCAAGGCAACCACTCTCTTGACAAGCCAGTTCCCTTCAATAGTAGGTGACTTATTTTTTATAATAGGTTGACTATATTTTAACTGCATTGTTCTTAATAAGATACTTCTATTTAAATTTCAATCCTAAATGAAAATGTAAAGATAACAAACCAAAAGTCTGTGTAACTAAAATGAAGTTAGCAGAGTGGTAAAGATACATAAAGGGGTTTTATAATCTCTCACAGAATTCTTAAATTGTACATATTCCCTAAAGATAAGGCTGCCCACGAACTATTCCCATTTATATAGGTATTCAGTGTATTCATTTTATTCATTTTCTGAAAATATTGGAAGTTTGGGTGACTTACGAGGATGTTTCCCAAAAGCATAGATGGTTGTACTGCTGGTATTCACAGAACAATTTGCTTTCCTACTAATTCACGTCTCTAAACTGGTTGATACTGGTGTTTAAAAAACAACAGATTCCAACCCAACTTCTTTTTGTGCACAATTGACATGGTCTTACTCTGCATCTCACACATGTGGTGTTTCTCTCTGGTAAGATAACTCATCCTTTGCTTCAGTGGCTTTTTATATTAATCTGCTTTTGCTTCCAACAAAACTCATAGGATTGTCTTTGTTGAGTTTCTTGGATTCATCCTGGATTTATATTTTCAGGGAAAAGGCACAGACAGGATATAGTTACAAAACTCTTTCTCTGGGGAAAGCGAATTCAAACATCCATATTCATATAGGCATGTAGTATCATCATGCCTACACACAATTCTGAAGGTACTGATTTCTTAATATAGCTATGTTTAGTATAAGGTGACTGAAGTTGTTCTCTTGCTTATCCACTGTCCTTTCAAGTTGTAGTCTTGATTTCAGAGATGGCTGAAACTTGTAGAAACATTTCTGAAACTTTTAAAATTTGTAGGACAAGGCATTCACAGAAATGGAATAAAATTTTTGTTTCTACCAATACATTGAACTGTCTGTAATGTATGCTCTAAACCCCTTCTTTCTTAGAGATGTCAGACAATTTTAGAGAGGCCAAGCACTTGTCTTTTTTACTTTATGACATATTGCTTCCACAGAGGAGTAGAAATTGCTGTATGTGAGCTGAAATAATTTCAAGGTAGTTTGTGTAAGCATTTGGATTTTGGAGCACTTCAATCCTCATGCTGTAAAAATAAAGCATTATTCACTGTTAGCCATAATGAAGCAACTGGTCCTCTGTAATGTGATTGCTTGGGAAATTTCTCACTGATCACAGTGAGCTATCCAGTCCCTTTTGCAGGGAACTGATCTTGCAAGAGCTTTGTCTTTTATTCTGTCTCCATCTGTTGATAGGATGACTTACATCTTCTGTCGGGACTGACAGGCAGGATTTAGGCTCCAACCCAGCAAACTATTTAAACAACAGTTTAGTTTTAAGCCTTAGAGTAACTAAATTACCCGGTTTAAAAAAATTGAAATAACATTGCTAACAGACTACTGTCATCTTTAGAATGGAGTTCAGGAGATTAAGTTGTATCGGTACAGGAACTTTAAATGGAATAAGAAGTGTTAAATTAAACATACACTGAGAATAGAAAACATAGATTAAGACTTTCCTCTTTAGTACAGGAGAAAAGATTCCAGCTTGATAGCAGAGAATCTACATCTTGTATATTTCTTTTTGATCAGTGCTGCTTGAGTGTGTAGCTAGGCAAACAGAATAAATAAATAAATAAATAAATTTATTATAGATGTATGTAGTAGTTTCCTCTGTCCAAAGAAAGACTGACCATAAAATCAGCAGGAATTATGGCATTACTTTGTAAAACAATAGAAATGGCAACGTACCTGTTGTTGTACTGACAGAACTAGTGACCACTATGCAGTTAGCAATACTTCACTGGCAGACACAGAAATTCTAATATATACTTTAAAGGTTACTCAGGTGTTTGTTCCTTTGAAAGGTCTTCTCATTAAATATTAAAAAAGTGTTAATCTTGTCAGAAAAAAAAAAATACTGTCCTTGTGAATGGATGAACTTATAGTTTTAAGCTAGTTGAGTTTCATATTCATTTAATGAAGCTGATGGTAAAATAGAAGTTGCCTCTTTCTGAATTTAGCTTGGGTCATCTTTCATTTTATTGAGCAAGCAGAAATGCTTAGTTTTTGTGTTCCATAAGGGTGACCTCTTGTGGTGTGAATGTGTCAGTATTTCTGAAGGAACTTTCTGTGATAAATACGGGAGGAGGTTGTATTTACATGTAACTTTTAATGAGCAGCTAACTTACTAACTTAGTAAAATAACATCATCTTTTCTAATTAGTTATTAATATGCACAGCTCAATGCATGTGAAAGAACAAGCATTTTGATTTTTGAGCACAGTTTTCTGATAACGTTTTTGTGTGTTCATATTGTATCTTTTAGTGACCAGATGGAAGAGCCTGGAAAAAAGTCATCGCAGCTGAGGTCTTCAGGCCAGAAGAGAAAAGTAACAGGTACAAGGTATTTCAGTCTCCATTCAAAAAATGTGAAATGCAGTCAAATAGAAATAATCTAATTCTTGTGATTTGTCAGTACTGTTCTTTATTGTTCACAGAACAATATTTTTTGGTTTTCTAGATATATTGGGTTTTCTTACTATTCTTAGTGAAGAGAAACAATATTCAAAAGATCTTCACTCTAAATATCTGTTGGTATTTTCTATCTTGCTTTTTCCATATCTAGGCTTAAGAATTTGCCAGTCCATTAATACCTTATTTGCCCATCACTTTTTGTAATCTGTCAGAGTTGCACAGAAACTAATAAAATTATGCCAGCCTGTATTAACTGAAGAAACAGATTTTGGATTGCTGTGTAGGGATGCATTTTGCTAATTTTACATAACAGATTTTAATAATATTTCCTCATAGCTGGCTCATTTCATGCATCACAAGTGCATATTTGAGAGTCTGGTATGGAAATCTGAAGTTTTTACTGTGCTATTATTGTGCTTTATTACTATTTTTCTAGAACTGAGGAATTCTGTTATTCCAGATCATTCTGGCAAAGGCTGTACTGTGCTCTGCTCTCATTTCTTTGTGAGGAGCAGAGAGTATTTACCATGTCATGCAAGTTAGTACACTTAAAAATCTTTTAATTTGTTTGTGCTGTTTTATTGGTGTTATTGAAAATATAAAGTGTGTTTTTAGGATTGTTTCTTTTTAAGTCTACTTTTCTTAACATTATGTAGCTTCCTTAGTTTGTGCATGCTTCATCTTTTATCCCACATTAAAGAGGGGGATAGCACTAGGAATTCTCCATAATTTCTTCTCTACAATGGGATTGTGGGTGGAGTGTTCATTTACAAATTATTTCTATTTTCTGATATGAATTGTGTTTATGCTTTGACATTTTAGAGAGGAGGTAGACTGTTTTAATATTGATCTATTCGTGGCCACTCAGTATTCAGTGAAAAGGCTAAACATTATAAGTCAGGCAGTACTCAGCTTTTGAAAGCTCAGTGTTGCTAAGGCTCTTGTATTTACATGCTAAAAACAGCAACCAATAAATGTAGACTGATTAGTGATTTTTTTTTGACCAGAATGCAAAGCAGCGGTTAAGACCTATGAAAAACTGAGACAACCAACTTGAACTTGCTGCATTCTTTTTCTTGAGTATTTTTTCTGTTGAATTGTGGTTTGCTCTATTAGAAAGTTCTGGACAGCTTCTGCAATATTTTAAATATAGCTTGTACCCTAACTTCAGCAGCAGCTTAAAAAATCTCCCAGGACTGAGACACATACAATTTAGTAATGTTGCTTTACTTTATAGTCATGTATGTATTGTCTGGTCATTCTTACTGCTAGGATTAATACTGTTTAGTAAAAGCTGATTATCTTCTTTTTTATTTAGGTATAAGAGATTTTTTTTTTTGAAAATTATGCCATTTTGACTTTCAATTTGCTATGTTCTGATGATATGAGACAAGTGAAGCAGACTAGTACAAAAAA
>VXBC01010429.1:30081-119917 GCA_013399945.1 Ploceus nigricollis | reverse complement strand
CCAGGACTGAGACACATACAATTTAGTAATGTTGCTTTACTTTATAGTCATGTATGTATTGTCTGGTCATTCTTACTGCTAGGATTAATACTGTTTAGTAAAAGCTGATTATCTTCTTTTTTATTTAGGTATAAGAGATTTTTTTTTTTTTGAAAATTATGCCATTATGACTTTCAATTTGCTATGTTCTGATGATATGAGACAAGTGAAGCAGACTAGTACAAAAAAGCATCTGTTCTTTTCATTCTGAACTGAAAATTAAATGGATTTGGTAATTTTTTTTTTTAAGTGAGACATTTGGCTCTATCTGCAAATGCATGGCTGAAGTTTCTATTTCTTGCCTAATGAAGTTAAGTATATGTGTATTTAAAAAGTCAGTCCCACCTTTCAGTTTAAGAGAGGTAGCTACATGTAGAAAATAAAAGAAATAATTGAGTCAATATGTGGGTTTTGTGGCAGGAAGGAAGAGTGCACACTATTGTGGTGTTCTCATTTCAGCTGTACTTTCACATTATCCAGAGCAGAATTTTCACTTCATTGCAAACCCTGTATAGTGTTTTATTAATTAGGCTACTCNCTTTTATTTCCCTATTAAAAAAAACTCAAAGCAAAAACAACTCAACAAACCAGACCCTGTCTTTATAACAACTTTGCTTGCCTGCAAAATAAAGAGCTTAACCCAATCTTGAACTCCAAACACATGCCTACATGCACCTTGTAAGCAACAGTTAGATCCTTTACATCTTGAGTTTCACAGAAACTCTGGCTCTCCATCTATAGTGACCCAATGGTCAAGGCCAGAATTTTGTCACTTCACAAAATACTAGGTGGAGGTGTAAAGGATGTTCAGCAAGTCAGAATAATTCCCGGTGATACTGCATCCGTATGAAAGTGAATCTTGATTTCCATTTTTTAATAAACTGTGTTTTCACCATCTTCCTTCTCCAATCTGAAAACAGATCCATGCTCCCAGCCTTGTTTCCAGAAAAATTCTAGTCCACTGGTTTTTAGGTCCACCAATTTTTGACTTGATGTCTGCGATACTTTTTTTTTTTTGTATTTTCTTTTTGAAGCTTAAATATTTTTAAAAACTCTCTTTGTGAAGTGGTCGAGATTTCTGATAGTGAAGAGTAGTTAGAGTAGTTTTCTCTGAGTCACAAGGGTACTTGTCTGAGGGCAGCCAAGAACAGTGGGAGTTGGTTGCCTTCAAGATTTCTGACATGTTTTTTGGAGGCAAAATATCTTTCACGTATTCATAGTTTACTGTTCATTTCAGAGGTTGCCATGTGACAAACTGCTGAAAGCAATGAAGAATAGGAATAAACATACATTTTATAAAAGTTTAGTCATGAAGTTCGCAAAACTAATTGCATGAAGTAGTTAGAATTGCTAACAGGATGTAATAACTAACAGGACTTTTCCCTAACTGACCAGTCAGTTAATCAAGCTTAGTGTTATATCATGCATATGTACTAGATAAAATTCTACAGTCCTAGAGGATTGTCTGTAGTATGCATTTTTTTAAACAAATAATAAGCCATCACGTGCACACAGAGCTGAGAAATAGTAGGACACTTTGATGTTTAAGTAGTCATTACCTTCCAATTCAGTGATCAAATGAAACATTAATGTCAGCAAACAAAAGCTTTACAGTACAGCTTTACGTATCAAACCACTTATCCATCTAGTTTTGTTTGAAATGTTTGTTTTTGAGAGCATATAAATATAAAGAAAATCTTTAATTCATAGAATAACCCAGAATATAGCAAAATATGACATTTTTAGATTTTTTTCTGACTAATGAATAAAGTATTTGTAGCTATTTATTATTGTAGAAAGTGAAACTTTCACTGAATATGTGCTTTTGTTTTGGATGTATTTTGAAGACTTAAAGGATGAAACAAGAATAAATGAATGGGAAGAGGAAGATTTCTTTTGGCATACAAGGATTCTACCAATTCTGCATGAACTGGAAAAAAGTGGGTAACACTGCTCTGAAAGGGTGTATTTTCTGTACTATTTCTTGCAGGAGGCATGGGACTAATTTTTGTTTACTACAAAATAATAACAGTAATTGGGGTATGTGGCCTTTTATGCTTTCGTATGTTCAGTGACTTCACAGTGTAAAGCTGGCCTGGGCAGTCTAGGTGGCCCTGCTTGAGCACAAGGTTTGTACCAGATGACTTTCAGAGGTCATTTCCAACCTTATCCATTCTGTGATCCTGTAAAAAACCCCAAAACTGGTTTAGAGAAGATCTTCTCTTATCTGATTAAATTACCTTATTTTAGACAACATAGCTCTGTCAGCTTAGCAGTCAGTGTTGAGCTAATAACTTTAAGAATAAAGTACTGCACAGATTCTCTGCTTTAACCATAGACTGTATTGAAGGTCTCAATCGATTTTAATAAACTGAGGAAATCTAAATGAAAATTTCCATTTGTGATTAAAGTGTTAGATGTGCCAGAAAAGTATGTCATGACTCAGAATACTGTAGCAAAAATGAGTAAATTAAGTATAGCTTGAAAATTTAAACTCTGGAATCCATTTTTCATTGGAAAAGTTGTTCAGTTGCCTTCTGTAGACCCTGTATTTATTTGAATGGTGGGAATATAGAAAGTAGATTTGTTTTTACAAGTAGTTCTGTTTTACAGGATCTTTAGCAGTGTTTGTGATAGCATGGTACAGATTAGAACTTTTTTGCATAGTTTTGCAGATGTTCATACATATGAAACACCTGTACAGTGCTAAGTGATTCCCAATATATGTAATTGTTTAAAAAAGACAGGATTCTCCTTCCCACATCTGTCACTGATGTATAGAAAACAGTGATCAGGAAATTTGAAAACAGCTATGTAACTTCACATTTTCCTTGCTTAATGCCAAGATTGTCAGATATCAGCCACTGAGTTATGGTTTTGCATGGTGAGATGTTCTTTATTTGTAAGTAAAATAAAATTTAGAGGTAAAATCTAACCATATCTTTCCCTTGTCATGATTGTAGCTAAGGAAAATCAGTTTTCATGCCCCTTTTCCTCAGTCTTCACTTGATTTGGTTAGTGTATTGGGGTTTTTCTAGCTTTTATAAAAACCTGATTATGGCTTAGTTTTTCTAATAATAGATGACATTATCTAATGATACTTTCTCACCAGGTGATTGAATGTAGTACTACATATACCTTAAGAACTGAGTTTTGCTACTTCTTCAATATTAACACAAATTGTAACTGAATTGCATCATTGCCTCCTGCAACTGTGTGATATATTGCTTTCTTTAGACTATTTACTGCAGAATTCTTATGAATATTAGAATTCCATAATTGAAATGCTTTGAGTGGTTCTGTTGGTAATATTTTTAAATTTTGTGTGCAGTCATTTGCTTTGTACCTTTTAGCTAATTCCCTGCACATGAACTTAGGTCGCGTTTAGTTTTCCATATATTAATAAAGAAGCCTTTTTCTTCACCTTCCTCATGCAAAAATATTTGCAGAAGCCTTTCCATGCAAAAACAAATCGGAAGTTAATCTGGAACTTATTTATTGCCTAAATTCTTCTGAATATGATGTGCTTGAGTTGTTTATAATATGACAAAAAAACCCTAAAGTGTCTTTTTCTAGAGGAACAAATAATTTATTTTGTTACATTCCAATACTCAGGAGGTTAAGCTTTAAAATGCCCCTTGGGATGAGTGATGAATAATTTTTGTTGTTAATTTTGATGAAATGGAGTGTAAGACCTTTCAGTTTTGGTTCCTTGCCACTCCTGTTTAACAGCTTACTGGAGCAGAGCATTTAGAATCATGCTAAATTTTGTTAAATTTTCTGTCATGATGGGAGTAGAAATGGAATAGTTATTGCTGTTCCTTGAGTGTGATGATTGCAAATTGAGAGCTTCCAGGCACTTCTCAGCCTGAGAGATTGGTCCTTGAATCTGCCTACAGGTTTGGGGCCTCAGACATGTTTTTTGTTGTAATTTCCTGTCCATACGTATTTAATCACAAGTGCTTTGCCTCCTTGAATATGACTTTATTTCAGCTGTGAAGTACACCCTGAGTAAATGCAGGGTTTATACTGCCAGTTCATGTGGATTTACGTGGAGCTTTGTAAGTGTCACCTTAAGGACAAAAGCAAATGTAAGAAAATCTTAAAAAAATCTCACTGTTCAATTTAAAAAATAGACAAGACTTTTCCTTTTCTCTGTAAAGTAAATGTGATTCCGTTGTGTTGAGATGCAGTTTTTGTAATTCTGTTTTATTTTTGTGTATTTTAAACAGAGTCTCAGGGACTTGGGTGACGAAGTAGATCACTTTTTGTCAATAGGACAACATTCCACTCAAATATGTCTTGCACCTCTACAATGAAGAGTTCTTGCAAGTTTTTACATTCACTTTTTTTTAATCCCAGCAAGGTTTGATGCATAAAGTTACGTATATGGGGAGAAAAATGCTCCTTAACTATCCCTTTTTCACATCTAATATTTTGGTGGAGTGCTTTAAAGAGTGTTTTCAGAGATACAGTTTCCTAGTAGATATTTGGTCAATCTGATTGTTAAGCATCAAAGGTGAGTTTCATTTTAGCTGTAGGTATTATTTTGGCTCAATGATTTCTTGGCTTGAGTCTCCTTTTTTTGACAAAGCAGAATAAAATTATTTCTAGGGATCATGTTATCATGTGAAGACGTTTATTTGGTGTCTTATTTTTGTTGTTGTGCAATCTGTTCTTTATTTTGTTCTTCTGTGTCTTCATGTATTGAGATGCTCTGGATAAAGTGGCACTGATAATTATTTTTTATGTTTCTCTCCTTTCCTAAAATCTTCAAGGAGATGACAATATAGAACACCTTTGTCTAGCTTGTACCAAGCTCCATCAAGCATTGGATGAAGGAAATATGCTTGGAAAAAGATTTAAAAGAAGAAACATCCTTCTGAAGACATTATATAAACTTGTAGACATTGATTCAGATCCTCTTTCCCTGAAGCTGGCAAAGATTATTCTGGCTGTAAGTGTTTTGAAATGCTCTTTGGTAGAATGTGAAGCTCAAAATCATGAATTACAACTTGCATTTAATTTTTCATTTCATACTTGTACACTGTGTCTAAACTAACCCTTTCCTAAGTACAGTTTACTACCACAAGGATACTAGTCTGCCATCCATCTAGATCAGCACTTGTAGCTTATTTTCTGCAGAGAAATTACATCTGGGGGAGGAAGGAGGGGCACAAAATAGAATAGTTGGTGTATGGTGGCAGAAATATTGTATAGGCATGGACAAGACACAGTGTCCTAAACTGGGATGCACATGCAGGGATTTAAAAAACCCAATGATTATAAAATGTACACATGGAAATGAGGCTTAGTTTTTTAATAGTATCTTGACCTTGTTCTGAAAATACCAAAATGGAGGGGGTTTTTTTGAAGGTGAGTGAATGTAAATAATCTTTTGCTTTAATATTTCTGGTTAAAACAATCAATTAAATTTTGTGCTTTAGAACTTCTTTGTTCATGTTCTACAAAGCATGTATGGACAGTCACTGGTGAAAGGATGCCCACTAACATTGTGTTGTAGGCATCTGAGTAATGTGTGTGTGTGTGTGTGTGTGTTGGGGGAGTCATGTTCTCCTATAAGGTAGTGTAGGTTAATTTATTGAGAAGGTACAGTTACATACTCAGACACCACAGAGATGTTAAGTGGTGCTTATTATAAAGAAAGGTTGCTTTACAGACATTTTTCTGTGTTGTCTTTCAACAAGCGTAAACCTAGAAGAAATTGCCCTTGAAATGCAGATGAAAGGAAGAGAGATGTCATTGTATTTTACCACCTTTACTTCCTTTTCACTATCTCTCATCATAAGATTTTGTTTTCTGATAGCTGAGAGTAAATTTCATTATGACATGTACTGTTGTACTGGAGGTCTTTGTGGTAGGGCCATAGATGCCAAACCACTGATTTCCATACAGAATTTCTTTGTAAGGGAATTGGAGAAAAAATCCTGCAAGTTATTGATATACTACCTGTTTATATTAATACATTAGAAGTTAAAACCAGTTATTTTAAAGCCATCACAGTTTGCTAAATAGAGTTCAAAATACCTGAGTTTCAGGTTATTTCAGTTTCCTTTAATTCTGTATACATCTTCAGTTTGTTTCAATGTGTTGTTAGGATTTCAGCTGTAATTTAATAGTTCTGTGAGAATACAAGTTTGCCATGGTGTCTCAACTTGTAGAATGTTATGGTGCATTTCTGCATGCAGATTTTAGTTGTGATTTTATGTCTTTTAATTTCTTCGCAGATGAAAGTAGATGGAAAAAATCTTCTTAGTGTTTGCAAGCTAGCATTTAAAATTTGTAGGAATGAAAAAAATTATTTCATCATTCAAAATGATACATTATTGGGTATGTATTCTTTCTTGTCTGTAAGTTAGATGTTGAAATTCAACAGTTAAAGTTGTTCATCTTTGAAAAAAAACATTTTCAGAGTTAACTTAATCACAGACTAAAAATTGCCTGCCTAGGTCAAACTAATGGTTGGTCTAGTCCAGTATTCTGTGTCTAAGTAGCAATGGGGATGGGGAATGCTGTTTAGGGGGAGCACAGGAGCCTGTGTGTTTTCTGTGATCTGTTTCCCCAGCAGTACTCCAGCATCCAGAACTGTTCTGTTCTATTAGGGACATGGATGGTGCATCCCTGCCTAATTCCTTTTTGTCTCCGTTTATATGTCTTTTTTTAATTCATTTGCCTTTCTGGATTTTCTGATTCTGTCTCCTTCTATGATGTCATGGAACGATTCCAGAAATTCTCTGTGTGCTGTTTTAAATCTATATATTTTTCTTTATCCTCCTGCTTGTAGTTTTGCAGGATTTGTAAGAGTTTGTACAGTCAGCTTACCTTTCACCTTCAGGATTTTTTAAAAGACAGTCTTATCACATATCTCTGTCTTCTCATTTTCAAGACTGAGACATCTCAGCCTCTTAGCTCTTTGAACAGATATTGTGTCATTCAGTTGTTTTATTCTCTGTACCTTCTCGAACTCCAGTGGATCCTTCTTGAGATTTATGATAGAATAAAATTATCTATAGAATTCAAGCTCTGTCTGCACCAAATTTTATAGAAATGAAATAATGCTGACTGGGATGTTGGCCGTCATCAGGGAGAATCTTGTGAATAGTCATTGTTTTTTTAATATTTTTTCTAGCTGCTGCTGCAAATTGAGCCAATGGTTTTGCAGAACTGTCAGCAATGGTTCTGAGATCTTTTGTGTTTGTAACAGTGTTTGCGTCATGCACACCCCCACCCCTTGCAAATATGAGAAATATGAAGAAAATGAAAGTGCGCGAATGATACTCATTATTGATTGAAAGTCATTCCTTTCATTAAAACTTTAGTATGTTTTATTAATGTAGGCCTTGATCTTGCAAGCAGTTATTGCATGTGTATTAGTTAAGGCATATGTGTATATTTGCTTAAATATTTGAGAGTATTCATGGTCTTAAAGTTTAGTACAAAATTGTCAGAAATGAAGACACACCTTTCAGGTGGTAAGGAAAGGACTCACAGGAAACAGAACAGCTGGGTTGTCTTTGGATACTGAAAAGTACAGTTTTGTATAGATCAGCATCATACACAGCATTTGAAGAAGTCACATTTTGCTCTCATTTCCATCCTCATTCACTTTTCTTTCACTTGCTCTTCTTTCCCTTATTTTAAAAACTAGTGAAGGAAAGAGCATTGGTAGGTGTTGTTTTATTTGTTTATTCACTCTTTGTGTTTTGGACCCACCTTGTCCCGGAAGAAGACGTGACCCTGGCCTATCATCACAACTGCCCAGATCCCTGTTGCAGTCACTGGGTTAGAGATTCAATTTCTTTTTCCTCTTCTGTCCCTGTGAACTATTTATGTGCAGTGCAGCAGCTCCAGTAGAAGAAATAAGTTAATCCTTCATCCCAGAATAGACAACTGCTGTTCAAGACCTTGTTTGATAATGTCCAGAGCAGGAACCTGAAAATGAGTTCTCACATTGCCACAACCCAAGTGATTTAATTGGTGAGGGTGGGAGTTTGCACAAGAGCCTAGAGTGTGTACTTCATTCATATACATATATACGTGGAGAAACTTTCAGCTTCAGTTGAGACAGAAAAAAAATTTTAAATCTCTTCAGTTTAATGATATAGGAAAATGTTTTTTATTCAACTGTAACTGAATGGAACATAGGAAGCAGAAATAAATATCTCTTTGAATCAGTTACTAGAAGTTGAAAAGTATAATGTTGGTTAGGATTACTCATTTGTATAAGATACCCCACTAAATTCAGAATGTCTCAATTTGGCTGCAGAAGATACCTTGGCCATGTGTTAACTGTAAATTTTAACATTTCAGATGTCTGACAGTGGTTGCACAAAGCAAAACTTCTATGTCAACTTTACCTACATAAAAAGTAAATCTAAAAAGACTATGAACAGATTTCCAATGTGAGAGTTGAATTAGGCCCCTGTGCCTTTTAGTGCTCCATTTGAGATGCTTTAAGACATTTGATTTTTAAGGAAGTAGTGGGAAGTACACAAAATTCCAGGCACACACAGTCACTTTTGCAAATCTTGACTGAGGATTTCAATGATTCCCGCTATGTGTTTTCAGCTTACATGGGTTCTTGAAGTCTAGGAGAACAAAAGTCAGGCTCATTCTCTTATTCATCAATAATTGTTTCTTGGTTTCAGTCCAAATATCCAATCTTTCTAGCCCACTTATTAGAAATGTAAGAGTTCAATCTGTGGGTGTTTTCCAATTGTTAATCTCTTTAATGACTGGACTCTATCAAATATAAATTTTAATATTACACTTTCTGAATAATGATTTTCCTTTTAGATTATTTGTTGCAGGTTCTGTGGAATGAAGATCTACAAACAAACCATGAAGCTTTTGTCTATTGCATGGCAGCTATAAAAGTTATGTCTGAAAAGGAAGTACTTCGTTTTAAAATGGTCAGCAAAGGAGCTGTTGAAATGTTTCTGGAATTAATGAAGCAGATTAATAACATAAAAGAACATGACACATATTTCTCCAAGTTGGGCCACTTATTAGTCCAGGTTAGCATTTCTTTTTATTTCTAAGAGTATGTACTTCAAGGGCAAATGAAAAATTTAATTAGAGGAGATAAGCTAACCCTGTGTGCTACTGACAGAGTTGTACCTATATTTCAATAGATTTATTTTTAAGAAATTAAATTGTTCAGGACCTAATGTAATTACCACAGATGTTTGTGTGTAGTCAATTTTAAAGGCTTTAGAAATTCTGAATTTAATAGAAATATTTTTATTCCTAATAAACCAGTTTCTCATTACTACTTTATTGTGCTGACAATATTCTGGATACTGTAGTAAACAGATAAAAATGTGTTCTCTATCTAAATTCTTGAAACTGAAATAATAAATACAAACTGGTTCTGCAATACTCTAGGAGACTACAAAAAGCTTTTTTATTACAAGAATAATGGCTTTTTATTACAAGAATAATATATTTTAAAATGTATAGGGCAATACAGCTGTGTTTCTTTGACAAAGTGTTTTTGAAGAACTGTAATATAAGGAAAAAGTAGTTGCAAAAGCAAACACTTTTTGAATCTTTTGAAGGCAGCAGGCTCAAAACTGTTTTCACATACAAAGCATGTGGTGGCTCTGAAAACTAATCCTTGTCCCTAAAACTTCTTAAACCTATGTATTTTAGAAACACTGTGGGATGGATATTGTGTTTACCAAGGATTTTCCAGGTAGATTCCTGGCATTTGTTTGGAAGTTACTGATGTAATGTTTAGCGAATGGTTGAATTGTAGACTTTCAGGTGCTTCATAGGAAAATACATTGGACAATTTTCTGAGGTAGCGTTTGCACTAGGTTTGTCAGCTAATTATGCCAAATTTCTTTAATTCTCTACTAATTTATAAGCACATGATTTTATACTTCTTGAAATCATATGAGAAAACAGATAGCCTACATCACATTACTATTAGTGATTTTTGTCTGATTTTTTTAGTCTTAGTAATAAAACTAATGAATCAATTTATTTCCAGGATTTTGACTATCTGCCTGATATTCCTCACAACTTCACAGGAATGTTTTTCTTCCATTATTTGTCTGTGGATAAATTCAGGTTTTTTTTAATCAAGGGTTTAGTTTGCAAATGTCTAAAAGGAAAATGTTGTATTTTATGCTTTCTTTAAAAAATCCCTCATATCTCTGCTTTTTTCAGTACAAATGGAAGTGTAGCAAAACTGCTTTGTAGTGTTTGAATAGACTGGCTGTTTCTAAGAAGTTCTTGAGTGTTTTGTGGAGAAGTCAGTACTGACAGCTATCTCTTATAGAGATTGCTCTTTCACTTGTTTGTGTTCTCTTCTATAATAGTACAGATACTTCGGTTTTGTTCCTCTTGTGAGAAAAGTAATGATTCCTACTTCTGTGGAATTCCTGTGTGACTTTCTCATATTGGTTCCTTCAACAAATCCATGTGCCCTACTTCCTTCATGTGAGTTAATTGATCAGTCATCATAGACAGATGAATTTGTAGTTCTGTTTTAGGGATGGTTGAAGAAAGTTTCTTCTGTGATCGATGTCTTCAGAATAAAGTTTTTGTAACATACTGCATCTTGTAGCAAGAGATCAAATAGCTAGTGATGTACAGAAATAATGTATTCAGTTATAGAAAGCAAATTATATTGGAGGACAAAAACACTTTGAATAGTCACAGTGGTCTCTGAAGGAAGCTCTGCTATCTCTTAAGCTTGGTAACTGAGGTATCCCATTTAATTGGGACCAGCTCTTCATTCTTTAACTATATAATTGCACAATCACCAGATGGCAGTGTTATACATAATCTTGCTAGATCCTTTTTGCAGGAATAAAGTCCCTATCGGATTTCTTCATTCTTACACAATGTTTTTTTTTTTTTTTTGCAGAAATCATACAATACAAGAATAAAAGTGTTTGTAATCATTTTTTTTTCCTTAACAGAGGACATGAAACCAGGGTCAACTTTGATTAATTTTATATTGCTTAACCTAACAGTCTGTTAATATTTATACAAAATACAGTAATGCTTACTCAAAAACCAAGATTTTTGAAGAGTCACTGTCAAGACTTAATAAGTACTTCTTGTTCCTTAATTCAAAAGCACTTAAATGTCTTCTCCTTTAAAAATAGCATTTGTCAGCAGTTAAATTTTCTGTTTGGGTGAATTTGATCTTTCATATGGCAACATAAGGATTAGGGGTGGTGGGGATTGCTAAAGACAATTGTTATGCATTTCTCTCTGAAACATAGGGTCTGGTTGAAGCAATCACAATATCTCTAGAATTCAGCTGCTGTCTGGCTAGCTTCTATTATTTTTCAAACTGTACTCTTCAAGTTTCTGTTGCACATTAACTGTGTTTTGTGGATATATACTTCTGTGAACTGCTGAATGCTGTTTTCTTGCACATTTAAGTGTATGTTATTTTGCATTGCTTTTCCTTTCCAACCTTTCTTTGTCTGAGGATGACTCTTAATAGAATTTACTGCTTGAGGATTTTGAACCATCTAACTGTATCAAGCATAAAAACTTTACTCTCTTTTTGGAGACCTCTGTACCATCATCTATTGATATATTTTTTTCCATTATCCAATATGTAAGTCTCTTTGCTGCAGTGAAAGCTCTTGTCTGGGTTTGAACACTTTTAATATGTGGCTTGTCCTTCATTTCCTTTATTGTGTCTATTGAAGCTTAGCTAGAATTCAACAACTATCATCCTAGGCTGACTGTGAGCATCTTGTATGCAAGCACTGCATGGAGTTGCCTGTCTCTATTCCATGTGACAGGAATTTTTCTACCAAAACTTTTGAAAAGCAAAGTATTTGATCAGAATATATTTATTAAAATGTATCTCCAGTATTGTGTTGATTTTTGAAGCATCATGACTTGAGAAGGAATGTGCATCTGAAAATTTTTTTTGCAGTTGTTCAGTTAAAATAATAAAAAACTTCTTAAAATGAGTGATATGAAGCAAATAACTTCTGCAGGTTCAGATTCTCTGTATTATGAATATAGTATAAATTGCATTTTTAGTGCTGAAGTTAAATCCATTCACATATCACATTATCACGTATTTTTTCCCCTCTATGCCTTGCTTCTCCATTTTGACATGTTGCATCTCCCATTGCTCCATTACCGAGCATCATGGGGTTGCTGAAGATTTGTACTCTGCTGTCAAATTTGTTGAAGTAGGACAGCAAATTTGAAAGCGGCTGGAGAATGGACAGAATATGCATAGTGCTGGTCTTATGCATATGCATAGTGCTTGTCCTATGTGCAAAAGCTGAAACACAGCATCTTAACCTGCTCTTTGTCAAGAGTTTTTCTTTAAAATTGGCAATTACATATCACTGGATAAGCAGTCCAATTTAGTGATAAAATGCTTAATTTCCAGAGTTTTTTGTGATAAGAAACAGTTTGAACAGATAGTTTTTGTGCCTTATCAAACTACATTCAAAACCAAATTGAAGTTAATAACTTCACTCCGAATAAGAAAACTTTGAAGAATTCCCATATTCACATAAGATTGAATGACTTCACATTCATTTTGTCCTAAGTTCTGGATTAGATCAAAATTAACTTACATGTCATTGCCTGGCTGACCTTGTCATTTGAATACTCTTGTCTTGGAAGAGAACCAGAATATTTCAAAATATGCAATAGGCATATGTACAATATGCATTTTGTACATCTGCCAGTGTTAGATTATGCTTTAAGCTCCTTGAAATAGAGCAGTATCATCTAAAAATATTTTGGTTTCTTCAAATAGACTTAAGTTTTGAGCACTTAAATTTTTTATTTTTATATTGTTCAAACAGTGGATTTCTTTTATCATTATGAACTTTAAATTTTGTAATTGGAATAAATCTGATTGTGTTTTAAAATCAGTTCATTTTAGTTTGCAGTTTACAGTTATCATCAAAATATATATTATTATTTTCAAGATTTAAATATAAATTTGCAATACTAAGATTTATTGAAGAATTATGCAAAAAATTACTTTAACCATCCACAGCATTTCACCTAATTCCAGTTGGTACATGGCTGTATACATGCAAGATTTTAAAGCATATGAAAAATCATGTGTTCCTCATAGAAGGAGGCTACATGCAGGTAAAGACCAGTATTAGTCTTAGATTTCAAACAGTTATGTCAAATACACCAGCTTGCTGCCTACATGTTTCCTGTTGTTATTTATTGGTTTATACATACCTGCAGAATGTTAACGGGGCATGCAGACTGCTTTAGGTGCTAGAAATGAGACCTGAGCTTTACTGAGTTGTCCCACCAGCACGTTGTGCTGTGAGCAGCTGTGGTTAATAAATGTTCCAACGCTCTGTGCGCAGCTGACAGCCACTCTGCGGATCCTGGCTAACTGCGCCCTGTCGCGGCGCCAGCTCAGTCCCAGCGGTGCCATCCCCGAGCTCTGCGTGGCGCTGGAGCAGCGCAGCAGCGACAAGGACGTGTGCATCTGGATTGTCAGCGTCCTCAGGTACGTGGGAACACTGTTCTGTGAGCCGGCAGGTCCCTCCCCCTCAAAGGAGGCAGGACCAAGCACTAAGATTGGAAGATTTACACTGAACTCTTTTTTAAAAAGCTCTGTGTAGCTTTTAATGACGTTGTATGTTAATTGTGTCTCTATTAATACTTACAGAATTGTTTAATTGTAGCCATACAGACTTGGATTCGTCATCCCCATGAAAAATATTTTGTTGTATTGTGTCATTCTTTGATCCCACCGATTTTGATTGAGTTTTTTAAAGTACTGTTTCTTGTATTTTAAAGCTGCATAAATTATTAGGTATTTATTAATCCTGGTTTAGGCCATGTTTGAAAAATGAGAGAAATTACACAAGGAACTGTGTATTGTGAAATAAAATACATAAGAGGGAAAATATGACCAGTGTTCATTGTTTTGAGCTGTTACAGAGTGTTTGAGGAGATTAATCTCTGGGATAGGGCTTGAGTGTGCAGATGGAAATGCCGAAAGAATCTCAGTTTTATGAGCAGCCAACGGCTGCTTCTGAAGTTGTGCTTTTTAGAGGGAGATCAGTATGAGTTAGTCACCACAAAGATCATTTTGTAGTCTGAAGTTTCTCAGTCAAAAGTCTTCCAGTTACCAAGCATCAGCTTGCAATATTCAGTGCTAGATGGACTTGCAAACAACGTAAGGATTTGGAAGAAGTTGTGAAATCAGCTGTTGGTAATTTCATGAATAGTGGGATTATAAATGCAGTTTATGAATGATGTGCTGGATGAAGTATTTGCCATTGCTGCTTTGTTACTGCATTGAGTCATGTTGCCTGTGGCTCTGTGTTCAATGAGATTCTGTTATGGACTTCTCCTCCTGTTCAGGTGCTCCAAATTATCCATCACGTTCTCCTTTCTGGATGAGGTTTAGTTGTGCTTTGAACAGTTGCTACGTAAGGGGCTGGCACTCCTTCCTCCCCACAGCTGAAACCAGGCAAATCTGCTCCTTTGCTGCTTGTGCTACCTGTAAAGCATGTGAATGGCTTCCCCAATTCCATGCTACCTTGTTCACATCTGTCTCTAATTTTGTTCCTAAAAATGAGCTCTAGCAATGATTACAGCACTTTGAGCATATTTACTTCTTCTGAGGAGGGAGCATTTCTTTTACTTGGAAAATGCCATGAAAACTGGGATAATGAGTTTGTAATTAAGTGTAATTGATACTTACACTGTAATTCTGATAAGGACATTTACTTGGTATGTAATTCAATATGGAGAAAAAATAACTTACCTTACTTAAAGTTTCCTACTGCTTCAATTTTTTTTCCTTAAGATTAGAACTACATGCTCCAAGAATACAAATTAGCCATAAAAATCAATTTAATTAGCTTCCTGGAAATTGCAGTCACCAAAAAAAATATACTATGCTGTAAAGAGCCCAGATTTGAATTTTGTTTTGTCTTCTAGTAATACAGAATGATTATTCTCTCAATCAACTTTAGGCAGCTTCTTTGTAGAGAATGTGTTCGATCTATTCAGATAATTCGTTCAATAAGGCTGTAAATCTTCCTGTAATAAGTTGTAATTGAACATCAACACAGATATTTTCTGGTTTTGACTACATAAGAATTAAGATGTTATCCTAGCTTGTTCTGTTACTGCATTTTTATGGTGTGACCAAAGTATGTGCTGTTCCCTGTTTTGGCAATGGTCAAGGTGAGCAGTGTAGGACTGGAGCAGCTGTTAGGAAATGTGCAGAGATAAATCCTGCCTGCAAGGAGGCACAGTCTCTATTTGCTGGTGAGAAATGTGTTCTCTTAGTGCTGTTGCTGGGCTCTGCTAGATGTGCACTAGGAAGGGACCCCTTATTTCCTCTCATCTGACTTCCCACATCTTCTTGAAATTCCAGTTCTCCCCTTTAGCACTAAGAAGTGCTGGTGTTAGCATGCTGTGCCCATTTGGTAAGCGGGTTGGGAAGCTCCTTATGTTTGCTTCTTCCCGTGATTCACTGTGGCAAGGATAGCTAAGGCTTCTGTTGTGCTCTTATATAACTGCACATGCCTCTGCTAGAAGTCAGCGTATTGGGATTCACTTCATTTGTTTGAAAATACAGCTCTGAGAATCAAAAGTGACTTTCTAAAAAATGTTTTGTGGAAAAACGTCCTTTTGTTCATTTATATATTTTTTTTTTCTTTATAGCAAACTTTCTACCTACAGTGACTTCTGTGCAGCTTTAGCAGACTGCTCCAGATGTTACATTGTATTTTTAGCCCTGCTAAACAAATACCAGAAGCAGCAGGTCAGTTTTTCATCTCTTGATTTTTATATATTAATCCTCTGATGTGTCTGTGTATTATTGTGTATAAGCTTGTTTTCAGTGTCCTACTTTTATGCATTTACCAAATAAAGATTTTAAATGGTTGACAGCATTTCTAAGTAGTAAATAATTGTAATAAAATAATTTAGATTAAAAATTCAAAGCAATATAGAGGACAGGTGATTAACTTGTCTATCCGTGTGTAGAAACCTGTAGTCCTTTGAGTACCTATTTTTTCCTAGTTTTAAGAAATATTTTTTAAAGCAAAAAGCTATTTGAATATTTAATTGTTGGAAATTGTTGGGCTTCCTCCTGTCCTCCTCACCTGCAAAAGAAGTGTGATTTTTCTAGAGCTAAGCAATGTGAAAGCAGAGGAAAATATGTTCCTTGCTGTCATGTAAAAAGGGGAGATTTACTGAAACCCTTGTGTTTAATTAGTCTGTCAGAGCCCCAGGAAAGCTGTGACCCTTTTCCCCACCAGTCTGTCATTGTCCTATAACAGGACCCTTCACTAAGCAGTCTCACTGGATCTGTTCCACTGACTTATTCAGGGTCTCACACCTAACAGAGGAATCTCCTCTTGACTCTCCTCCTTTACCCACTGTGGGCAGAGGGCAGTGCCCTTGGAGGACTCGCATTAACAGTTTGCAGAATAACACTCTTTATTAATAGAATTGTAAAAGATTAAGGTTTGAGACTTGCCTGTGATAGTATCAGGCTGCAAAAAATATATGCAAAGCAATATACTAATTTAAAGCAATATACTAACTAGCTTTAATCCCCAATAAAAGCTGGTGGGAGACAATCATTCAGCATGTAGAGATCACATTTCTTACACAGTAGGTGTCCCTATGAGGGAGAAGACAGATTCAGCTTGTCAGCTGATCCCAGAAGTTACAATGGAGTCTTCCCCCATTTCTCCCCATTCTTAAGTCATTTTTATACTATTTCTTTATGTTTAGGTGGAACTTGAGTGGCTTTGGTCATAGCTCTTAATCAGTGAGGGGTGGTTGTACTAGGGGGTGGATGTCCTGCTATCTCAGGATAGTATCCAGGATAACCTTGGGATGGGGACATGCGTTAGTCCAAGTAGAATGATTTCATAACAGCTGCTGATTCAACAGCAGGACATCTTCCTCTGTTTCCCTTGGGTTTCAGCTGTTGTGCAGCTTACTGGCTAGAAAGTACCACTGAGTTCCCTCCTCGCAAGAGTTTCAACACAATGCCTGGCCATGGTGTCTCCACTCTGCTCCACCCTCTGTTGGGTCCCCCTTAGATTGCATAGTGTGTGGGAGGTCAGATATGCTGACTATATTTCATCCAGGGAGTACAAGTATTTTTCCCTGTGACTTCCATACCATTATCTTTTTACTATAAGTCATCTTCCCATACTCTAACTGTGTAAGATATCAAAATGTATCTCTCCTTTACCAGAGAAAACCACATGCCTGGAGTATTGCATTTGGGATGTTCATGTAGAAATGTTTAGACTTTGTCAAAATGCCTCGTATCAGGAAGTAAAATTCTGAGTATGGTTGCTGCCAACTTTATTAGAACTCCAAGGGTGTTGCTCTATTGTTCAGCTGTATCACAGTGATCTTTCTTACATTTACTGAAGCATCGGGTTCTCAGAGCTTGGTGCAGAATCCCAGTCTTACAGATTGATGCATTGGTAAGAGTGGAGTGCCCTATGTAGGGCAAATTACTCAGCTCTATTTCCAGGTAAGTTTTAAGAAGAATATAATTTTTATCTAAAGCAAAGATGTTCAAAGGTGGAACAAGGTTTCAAAACAGAGAATATTAAATTACATTAAGATCAGTCTTAAAAGTAAGGAACTTTCTTGGCTGGTCCAGCATCTCAACTAGTTAGAGATAATTTAGTTATCCTATACAATTTATCCCAGGGTTAGTAATTCTTGGGGATTTGTTGGAAGGACATCTTTTGGGATGCTATCATTGAAGGCAACTGGATTGGCTGTGCTGAACAATATTCTTTTTCCTGCCAAATACAAAAATAATTTGTTCCTTTCCTGTTTACGAGCATCCCTGTTTTCTGTGATAATGCACATGCAAGAGGAACAAAGATTATGTTGTTTCTCTTCTTCTAAATATCTGCTGTAGCATATCTGAGTATTTCTAGGTTCAGACTGCTCTTGCATAGTTTAGTCTTCAAAGACACTTTAGTAAAATACTATGTAAATAACATGAAAAATGTCAAAGGCATTATATTTTCCTAGATTTATAGTTGTTCTTCCTTGTGACCATTGTATTAAAAACTCAACAAATTATGGAACCGAGAATAAGGATCTTTAATTAAGTAACACCTTTCTCCTAAACTTAATCTGTCATTTTAAGGGTAGCTTTTCTAGGTTCCTGAGATAATAGCTTTGTGTCATAATGAATTGTAGGCTCATATCTCCCTCAAATTGTTTGTTATTATTTAGTATTCAGAATTTAGCTTCTTATTTGTCTATTAAGTGGTCCTGAAATACATCTTTCTTCACAAGGTTAGCATTGCATTTTGTGTTAAATTGTCGGTTGTTTTATCAAAATACAAATGAGTAAAGAAGTAGCTTGTGTATTAAAAAAAACCTTAGCTATTACATTGTGTTGATTATATATGCAATGTCTTCAGAATAATTATTTCTTACTGCAGTTTTGAAACAAGCATGCAATTGTCAGTTGTCAGCTTAGTAAAGCTTCTTAGTGAAGCCCTGCAGAAACAAAAAGAAGGACATAGATAATGCAATGCACCACTTTTTCTGTAGTATATAATAAACGCTTGAGCTGTGTGGAGTGGAAATGTCCTGAGGTGTAGTTGGCACTGCTAATCTTTTTTTTAAAAGCGAATGAGTTACAGTATGAGTTGGTATGTGTTGAAAATAAATGAAGTAACAACAGTGTGAGTAAAATTGTCTGCTGTGGGAAGAATCAAAGAGAAGGAAAAATCATCATTATTAAAGCATTAAAAATCTTCAGGACTAAAAACTGATATGTGAAGAAAGGAAGTGTGTATGTGTGTCTGTGTGTGCATGTGTTTTTCTGAATTTTCAGGTTGCAGATTTTGTGGGATCAGATTTTTTACTGGCAGTCATAGCAGCTAGAAACACAGGAGAAGAAAGAGAGGAATACCAGCATTCAGACTTTCTCAAGTCATAATTGTGACTTTAAAGATAATTATTGAATACTGTGAAAGTTAAAATGGGAGCACTGGAAATAGGCTTAATGACTTGCACCCACACCACACACTGAATTCCACAATTGCAACCCAAATCGTCTCTGTTCTTTGCTCCACACTGCAGTTACAGCTCTTTTCTCTTTTTTTTAAGCTCATTTTCTCTCTTGGGTGAAAGAGTCAGAAGGAATGGAAGAGTAATGATTCAACTCTGTGAGGCAGACTTTGGGGAAATTGAGTTGGCAAGACTTGATAATACCATGTGTCATAGTCTTAGGTAGGGAATACAGAGGACTGGAAAAACTGAAACTTCAGGGCAGGACTGGGGAAGTCAACTGGGCTTTTACACACATCTGAAGTATGTATTCATGGTTGGCTTTGGACCTTGCTTGTGTGGAGTAACAAAAAAAATCCTTGGTGGTTGCCGCATGCTGTCAAAACTGTCAGAAGTGTTTGTGTAGAGCCTCTGTCTTGCAGGATAAGCTTTGCATGATTCTGTTTCTAGTCAGCATTGTAGACTTTTGCCTATCTCAAGAAATCTTCTAGCAGGGTTCTGTTCCACTTCCCCACATCATTATCATCTCTAAGCTTTCCAGATCAGCTGCATAAAGAGTGACTTTCTCAGGCTGTGGTTAATGTCACAAGCAGGCCATGCTTTTGGAACAGAGACATTGCCTAAATAGGACAGTAGCTTCTGTCAATAAGTCAGGAACTACCTGAGCTTAGGTGGCATTTTGGGGCCCTGCCAGCTTCCATGTAATGTTTTATCAGTTAGGAGTCTGTTTTCGATCCTGAGAGCACAAACACAGGGTGTGATACTAAAATTTGTATAGAAGCAATCTTATGCCTGTTGTATAGAAAGGTCCCCTTACACTTTAGTATATCCTAATTTTGAAATTGGGAAGCATTTGTTTAACAATCTGACATCACTGAATGCAGTAATTGCCTATTCAGCAAAATGATAATTACATTGGATCACATGAGCAGTTCATCCAGTCTGCTCTTGATACTCGGCAATGGTGAGATTCAGATGTCTGGAGAACAGTAAAAATGGAGCAGGCTTGTATGATACTTCCTGTGTGTACTTACCAAACCTCCAACTCTTTCCAGTTTGGAAACACCCTCAGCCAGCTGTGGGTGAAATAAACCTCAGCTGACTTCTTTTCTGTGAAATTCTGCAGTCTCTCTTCTACCCCATATAAACTTTTAATGTGTTAAAGATCATTGACAAGGAATTGCATAGCAAACAATTCCTTTTGCCTATTTTGAATTTTGCCTTTACTGTCTTTATTTGATGCCTTCAGGATCTTGTATTGCAAATGTGGTGAAGCCCATTGTTCATTTCACAGCTCCCTTGATTTTCTAAATGCTTATCGTACCCTCTTCAAGTTACCTCTTTTCCATGCTGAAGAATCCTTGCTTACTTAGCCCTTTCTGATAGGGAGACTGTTCCATGCCATGGTGTATCTATGTTGCTTTTCTCATAATACTTTCCAATCCTGATTCCTGTCTCTGTTTTTGAGAGGAGGAAACCAGAACACAGCACTTAAGATGTGGCCATGTAATAGATTTACATGCTTGCATAAATTTATTTTCCAATACTTTATTTGCTTTCTTGATCTGTAATGATTAAACTCTGTCATTAACTCCAAGATTGCTCTATAGGTGGATATGGTTGGTTTAAAGGCTGTAATTTTATGCATGAAGATATGTTTGCTCTGTTCTTTTCCATGGATCCTTTCATGTATAAATTCATGCATTTAAATTTCATCTGCTATTTTATTACCAATTGACTAGAATTCTTTTTCAGCTCTTCAGTTGGCCTTCATCTTTGGTACTTTGAATATCATGGTGAAATCCAGTACATTCTTCCATGTCACTGCTGCTGCCCATTTTCTGTGTTTATGGACAAATTGAATACAGCACAAAACCTTGGGAATTCCACTGGTCATCTTCCACCATTGCAGAAGCTGCTAATTTACTCTGTTTTACGTCCTCTAATCATTTATCTATACCAGGACATTCTCCCTTACAGCATGATTCCTTATTTTCATTAGGATTTTGGTGAATGACTTCATTAAAAGTCTCCTGGAAAGTCACATGGGTGGTATCAGATGAGTCTTTTTTATGCATGTTTGTTAATCCCTTCAAAGAAGTCAGTAAATGCATGAGTCAGAAATTAGAAGTCTTAAAGCTGATCATGTTTATCTGGCTGTCCACTCATTTTTTTGTTCTTTTTTTTTGTGGTCTCTTCTAATTTATCTGGTCCAGACACCAGACTTGATTCTCACTTGGAATCTTTTCATGTTTGTTACAGTTTTAGGAGGTTGTATAGTGCTGTTAGTAATTAAGCTGTTTAATTAATTAGTTCTTTTAGAACTGTTGGATAATTATCCAGTCCTGGTGATTGGTTACTCTTTGTTTTGTCAGTTTGTTCCTTAAAGTTGTTTGTGATTGCTTCGGTTTTGGACAGATGGCTCTGATGAGCCTTCCCTGGAGAATGCTGTCGCATTGAAGTCTCCCAGTTGCTTCCAGAGTGGGCATGAATCAATGCAAAGAACTCATTTAGTTTCTCTGCAATTACATTTTCTTCTCTCAGTGCTCCTGTTTTATCCTGATCATCAATTAGTTCTTCAGATTCTGGCAAACTTCCCAGTCCTGATACATTTGAAAAGATTTGTTATTATTTTTGCATCTCTTGCATCAGCTAGAAGAACAGCACTTATTTTCAGTTATAATTTGTACACTGCTTTACCTGGTTGATTTAGCAATTAGTTTGTCAGAAGCAATTTATTAAATGAATCCTCTGTAGGGACTTGTCCACATTTATCAGGTTCACTGTGCCTGGATCTGCCCAGCTTCCTCCCCAAATGCTCTACCAGGTAGCGGCTCCCAAATCAGCTTATTGTCTTCTGTGGGCAAGCAAGCTTTTGCTTGTGAGACTTGCTCTTGTCTCCCCCAAAGAAAAAACCTTGTTTCAGGGCTGTTAAATGTCCTTTTTTCTCATGGGAGTGCTGCTGTGGGGAAGGTTGTCACAGGTGAGGCCTCTAACTGCAGGGAATTTTCCCACTGTGTTTCTGGCTTTATTGATTAGGCAAAGGCTTATCTGCAGGTGGTGATGACTGGTCTTTCTGGCTGTTTTGGTTGGTTTATGGATAACTCTGTGATGAGCTCCCAGGAACCCACCCACTGTCTGTTTCAGTCAGTGATAGAACATAAGTCATGTAGTGCCCAAAAGCAACCACAGGCTCTTCCTTATACAGTGTAGTGCTGCACCTGTGTTTAGTTCAGGTACACATTTGCCTTTTAAATACTTAGAGAGTGTTATTGATACTCTGCTCAGTGCCGTTACAGTCTTCTGAGATTCCAAAGGGGTTTTTTATTTACATTGTACTGGGGGCAATGGTGTGTTCCTGTGTCTGCTGCTTGCTTCTAAATAAATGGTTATCCAGTGTTGACCCAAGCACTCTTTTTGTTTTGGTTACTCACTTTTTCTCTGTGCCATCCCTCATTTGAGCTGAGGACAGTTGTTTGTGTGACAGCATGATACATCATGTCAGAGAACTGACTCAGCTTCCAATAACCCTAAAACTGAAAAAAAGAACCCCAGTCCTTTCCTGGTTATCATCTGCATTACTTTCCTGTCTAGTTTGTTGAACAACCAATACAAATGCTTCCTTGATCCCAAATACTGAGGCAGCAATGTGGAAGAGGAAAGAAACTCTGTATGGGAAGGAGATTGAGTGCTGTTTATGCTACTACTTGTGCTGAAATGCTTGTCAAGGTAACCCTACAAAGAACTTGCATTGATAATGTGGTTCTCTTCTCCTACATGTACTAGTACAAATTTTCAGTTGTGTTCCTCCCTAGTGTAGCTCAACATTATAGTAGTGCCTAGGACAATTTTAAAAAGGAAATTGAACAGTAATGTAATTGATCATTAAAGAGCAAAAAATACAAGATTTTTCTCTAGTGTTTTGTGTGTGTACTTGCATATTCATAACTGATCAATCATTCTCTCTGAATTTGCTTTTTTTTCCAAGAAGGAAATAGCAATTCTAGGATAGATATTTTGACAGCTCTGAAGGAATTTCCCTGCTGATAAAGGTGAATAACTACAGAAGGTCACTCTTTCCCTACAGTATGATTTCTGACAGTGTGCTGAGCTGAAAAGTGTATGTGCATCTTCCTAAAGCTTTAGTTATGATNTTTTTTTTTTTTGGCTGAAAGAAAACATCAGATTTTGGGATGTAGAAATTATTGGGTAGGGTCCTATGGTATGGATAATCTGAAGTATAATTACATTTTACTAATGGTCTCTCCTTCTCCTCAAATGCATTAATATTTGTGGGGGAAGGAGGGTCTCTTTACTGACAAGGTACTCCCTGCTGTCACTGTGGCAAAACTTCTCCCTGCTCCTTATTTCACATTACTTAGTCAGGAGGTTCTCTATTTGTTTTTGATACTTCCACTGAGTTCTACACCACTGCCCTCTCCCCCTTTTTTTTATTCTTGAAATTGAGTTTCATGACAGTTGTCATTTCTGGGGTTGAACAGAAATTTTTCCAGCTAGAATGTCACTTCAAGATGAATCTTTACTGTGTTTGGAAGAGATTAGCTCCGGGTTAGTATAACTACAGTAATTTTGCCTATAATAATTTTGCCTATTAAACCCTGCGAAAAAAACTCCCAAGGTTTCTTTCCAAGGTGCATAATAAAGCAGAAATACAAATTTGGAAGTGAAGTCTAAATTAGATTTGAATGAGAAGCAGGGCAGGTGGTAGAATTTTGACTAACTCCACTGAAATTTGTGTAACATGGAAAGCAGATTTCATTTACAGCTGATGATTCAATAGGAACTCAGCTGGTGGCATCTGACCTTTTGTTTTGTACTATCCCACTCATTCTGAGGGCTCAGACACCAAATAAAGTAACAATAGGTACTTGGCCAGCATTCACAGGTTCTAGATTAGACTGTCCTTCCTTATTGATCTTGTTTTAGTTAGATAATACTGACCTAATTTGCTTTCCTCCCTTACTGATAAGGACGGGCGCCTGTACAGTCTGTACCTGTGCTCATCATGCTTACACTGAAAGGCAGGTGTACTTTAATTGCGAAGATAAACTGTTGTCAGGTTCTGTGACTCAGCAGGTCCATGGGGTACCTTTGCTACTAGGGCAGTGCAAGGAAGAGAGTTTTAGAAGTAGATAAGCAAAAAAAACTTTCATATCCATGATGATCAAGTGTTTATGTGTCAGTTGCCAGAAGAATGAGTTAAATGCTGATGGAGTATGTGGTGCCATTACCACCTCAAAACCCAAAATATCACAGTTTCTTCACAGATAGGAAGCAAATAAAAAGATCTTCTCAAGCTTTTCTTGATTTGTTTGTTCAAATTTATTTGTGTAGGTGAAGCTGTGTGCTTTCGTATATAGCCTTCCACTCAGGTTTTAGTTCACTCTGTTCATAGTGTCTCACATGAATGCCTCACTATAAAAAGATGAAATAACTGAGTGTAATTCCTATCTTTAATCTAGTTTGTCTTTAGTGCAATACATGTTTAAACTTCCATATGATATAGATTGATCTGATAAATGTAATTTTTCTGTAAGTGTGAAAGAATGTCTGAAATTCCACATGCACTTAATACTCCAAATATGTGGAAATGCACAGTAATGTCATTTATTATATTGATTTTTTGCTATATACAGAAAGGCCATGGGCCTTGCACAGGTTTAGTTTTGTAAGCAGTTTCAAAATATCATGTAGCTTTGCATGTAATTTTTTACACAGCCATTCTAAGATGGTGTTTCTTACTCTTGCAGTCCTTACCCATGAGCATTAAAAGAAATATAGCCAAAAGTAATACACATACTTGAGCATTGTACTGCTCAGGAGAAGTTGTACAGCTTTCCTCTTTGACCTTGCTAGTTAAATTTTCACTGGAAGATAATGCAACTTCAGTACTATTCTATTAAAGCCGGATGTGCTTAGCTAAAAAAGAAGTATTTTATAAGTTTGTTTTGCTGGGCTGTAGGTGGAAAGCACAGCTGAGATCACACTTCTCAAAATATCAGTTGATTGCTGTGCGGTACCTGTTTGTCTCTTTCCTGATTGGGTAGAGCTGTTGCTGGGCTGATACCATTTTGACCAAAATTAGAAAGTCAATATAAACGAGTCAAACTAGATTGCCTGCTTTTTTCAGTTCTCTCTTCTGATTCATCAGTTGTTTGTTTCAAATTTTTACAGCCTTTGTGAGCTGGGTGTTGTGCCAGCAAAGGTGAAAGCTCTTAGTGGTTAGTCATTAAGAATATTCATAAAAAATTGTCGTGATGACATTTAGATCCTAACAAAAATGTGATGCCTAGTTAAAAAAAAAAGTGGAAGTGGGTCCTACAGAATGATATTATTAAATACATGAATGTGAAAACCATTTCCTCATGCAGGAGACTGCTGCTTCTCATGTTCAGGCATAGCACTCATCTTCCTGAGAGGATGTTATTGCCAGTGTCTTGCGGCAGAGGCTTAGGACCTGAAACTTACTGATGAAGGCACATATCAGAGGAGGAGTTGCTGCCTAAACATCTTTTTTCCTTCAGTATTAGCTTGTATACTTTAACAAGTTAGACTGTGCCTGGTTAACTTACGTTACTAACACCAGAGAGGGTTAGAATATGTGTAAATATAATTATGATATTTGAAGAAAAACAGCGTAATAATTGTTTAGTAAAATTCTAGATTGTGCATGTGCAGCAGGTTAGCAGCTAAAGGTAGATGGTTCTCCTGTGCTTGAAGAAAAGCTGTTACTTTACCTGGCAACATTAAGATAAAGCTACAGACTTTTTTTTAAATTAGTAGATTTTGATGCAAGTGACAGATCAATGTCACAAAGTGACAGATCAAATGTTTCAAGTAGTTTAAACTTGAGTTACTTTAGACTTTCAGAATTTTTTTTTCTTGTCACATATTGGTGGGTAAGAAAAAGATGCCATTCAGTTAGGATCCACTACTCTTTCCACTAAAAGGTTGTATCTCAGTATGTACAAAATGAAAGTCAGGCTAGAAAGTGCTTTAGGAGAGCAACTTGGTTAAATCATGAGATCTCAAGATACCTTACAAAAATAGAAAGTAGGTCTCAGCAATGATAAAAATAAAAGGGTAGGAAGAGCATGTAAAATCAGAAAAAAAACCCGAGCAAAGCACAATATGAGGTGCAACTACAAAGGGACATAAAAAGAAAGAAAACTTTTTATAGTAAAGGGAGAAGACAAGGAAATAATTGCTCTGATGTTCAGAAGAAGCTGAGCATTACTGACAGATTCTGTGAATAGTGAAGTGTGAAATGCCTTTTTTTTTTTTGCTTCTTTTTCTGAAAGGGTTATATATGACAAAATCAATAATCTCTACTTTAGCCTGGATTCTTTTGTCACTAAAAAACAAGCTGAAGCATATTAAATGTCATCAAACCAGCTGATGAAATTTACCTTTTGGTGTTTACAAAAGGACAGAAAGGGGATCCCAATCTCTGGAATTCTTGAAAAGTTATGAAGGATTGCAAGGTTGTAGGGTGCCTGTTTTTAGAAGGAGAAAGAGAAGGAACTGAGGAATGACAGACCAGTCAATTTAGATTATATTTCTGGTAAAAATCAAGAACAAATAATTCAGCTATCTGTAAGCAATTAGAATGAACAACAAAATGAATAAAACCTAATCTGGATTTAACAGTAACAAGCAAGTAACAAGTAACAGTAACAAGGGGAAGGAGTTTAACCTCTACAATGGTTACCAGGCCTAGAAAAGGAAAGATTGTGGTCTCTTCCTGTCACAGCTGACATTTTCTTTCTTGAAACATTAGTAAATTCTGGCCCGTATGATTATTCTAGTTATATAAAATGTGGTTTTAAGATGTTTTAAGATTTCTGTGGGCTTGGTAAAAATGGATGACCTCTACTAAGTATATCGCATTGTAATTACTCCAGTGGTATGCTAGTTCTGTCACATGTTTTTGATTTCTTCTGTAAATCAGGTTATGAAAATTGGTAGCATAAAAAATTATTTCTAGCTGCTGTATTTTTTGGCATTCCTTCAGTTGTTCTGGATGTGCTGTTATCTGAATTGGGAAGCAAATTAAGTATTATCTTCTTTTTAAGCAGCTGCCACCTTCTGATGTTTTCCATGTAACATGGTTTGTTTATTTATTTTGTTACAGGATTTGGTTATCCGTATCATCTTCATTCTTGGTAATTTAACAGCAAGGAATGACCAATCCCGGGAGCAATTTTTTAAAGAAAAAGAAAGTGTTAACACCTTGACATCATTATTCCAAACCTACTATGAACTTGATTTGAATGCACTGACATGGCACCATGATAGAAAAGGGAAAAAACACCTAAAGTATCCTTCAGAAGCAGAAGATGTTCTGATAAAACTGATAAGAGTGTTGGCCAACCTCTCCATTCACCCTAGAGTAGGCGCAGCTCTGGCAGCTGCCCATCCTGTTGTAGGATTACTTGTTACAGTACTAGGTAATGAAATTTATGTTGTGTTTGTTATCTTCGTTCAGGCTGTAAGGAGAGTTTAAGACTTTCCATTGCAAAAACCCCCAGAGTCAATTGGCTGATATTCATAAACTGTTTTATGTAGGAGGCCTGCTAGTGAAGCATTTCTACTTTGGTACTGACTTTTCAGTATCTGGGGGAAGATGTTGTAGAAGTCTTTAATTCAGTGATCAGATTTGCAGATAGGATCATTAAAGATAAGAAAACAAATTTTATTTTAAACACATTTCACTGAGAGTTAATATATAAGGAAAGTTTGTTCTTATCAGGTGCTATATAGGTGTGTTTGGTAGTGGTTTGTTTTTTTTAGAGGTTTGCATTTTTTGTGACTGTTTTGGATTAAGTATTGTTTCTGTTCTCTGCACCCATAACTTTCAGCCTCTTCAAAGAATTTTCTCTTACTTTTTTCCTTCTTTTTCAGTCTTCCAACCTTTTATCTCTTTCAGATGGAAGAGTGTCTCCCTCCAAATGGAGGATTAGGACTGCAATTCCTTTACCACTTACTGATCCCCTTGTAAATCTAATTACAGACTAGGGCTGGTCTGTTCTGCCCATAACAGAGTTTAACTGTGACAAGATACATGTTAAACAGCTCAGAATATTTTACTGGGTAATGAGAACATTAAATATTATGTTAAGGTAATCAACCTGATTGTACACTGTCTTACCAGTCATGAGGGATGAGACAAGTCAGACTCACAACTTGGTTCTGTCTCATGGGTTGAAACTGTCTTAATGATTTTGTAAGTGCTTTTGACCTTCAAAGCTTCTCTCTGCTACCCTCTCCTCTTCTTGAGCACTCTATCAGTCAGTTTACTACAAACTGTTCTGTCTCCCTATGAACTTACTCCTCTTTTATTTCCTTCACATTTGGCTTCTGAGGCCAGAGACCTCGGACGAATAAGTCTTTCAGACTTTTACACAGGTTAACATTCTGTCAGGAACTCTGAGAGAAAAATCTTTCAAATATTGTTGAAGCGGTTTTTTACCATTTTTTCCCTAGATATCTGACAGTTCAGTGTAATAGTCCTTGGCATTTCTCTGTGTCTGTCACACAGCCCTGTTTCTGCATGTGGACTCTCCTCAGGGCCATCTTAAAACAGCAAAGAGGATTTGTAAAATGTCTTAACTAACTAAATTTTAAGCTATGTTGCCTGAGTCACAATGATTTCTGTAAATTAATAATGGGAAAGTATGGTTTTGTATTGCCATTTTTGGATCCTGTTGGCTTCTGCCATGTTACTGAACAACAGAAGGTTTGACTGTAGTAGTGGCCATGCAAACTATTACTCAGTTTGCTTCTGGGATCTAATGCACTGCAAAATTAGACACATGTGTGTGTTTATCTACGTATGCATGTGTTTTGGGGTTTTTTTTACTCTTAGAATACAAGTCAGTCGATGCCTGTGAAGAGTTGGTCATCAATGCTGCAACAACAATCAACAATTTGTCCTACTACCAAGTGGAGAATTCTGCAGTTCAAGACAAGAAGCTACACATTGCTGAAAGTAAGGACTTTGAAACAAGTACTTTTTGTATGGCTTTTAGAAAGCAGAAACATTTTGACACAACAGAACGTAAAGACACATAACATTTTGTGGTATTATATTGCAGGAGTATAAAGTTCATGGGGCTAAATTCTTTCCATAATGATTTCCCATTTTTCTTGAAAACTATGACTTATATGAAAATAGTTTGGTTGTTCACAAAACCCCTTCTTTTCCTCCACAAAGGAATTTGCTGTATTGTTTTCTGTTCAGCAATTTTTGCCAGATTATTCAAAGTCCATATACCTGAGCCAAAATAATCATGTTGCTTTTTCCTTCTAATCACAGTATGGCAAGAGGGTTTTTTCTTCTTGTTACTTTCTATACCTGTAAAATCAGATTTCTGTCTGTTTCTGGCTTGTAAATCCATTGGCAATATTGTATTGAGTGATTCTCTACCCTCTGACATTGTGGACTACAATCAGTTATGTGTAGGAGCTGCACTGACTTCTGGGTCCATTGTGTTAATGTTCTACAAAAGGTAGAGGGGCTGTGTCTTGCACATCTCTCTGTTTCAATAGACCAGACACTAGGGAGAGGCAGAACCTGAAGTTCACACAACAGGTAGAATGAGGAATAGGAAAAAATATCCTGGCTGTCAGCCCAGTGCCTGGACTGTAGACATCATATTCTCTGTAGGTAACATCTCTGCTGTTCTGTCACGACTCATTTTATCACCTATAAGTCAGCTGCCTCTTGTTGCTGGGTGGAAACAAATTACTTCTGTCCTGTTTGTTGGCATGTGGAGCTAGTCCCATCACCTTCCTGAACTAAGGAAAGAGGAAACCTTTTGATGCAAGACCAGCAGGCTTTCTGCTCCTGCAGGCATTTTGGGAATACTTGCTCTTTGATATGAGTGGTAGACAAAATCCCTTCAGATGTCATTTAAGATGAGTTCAAGGTGTGTTCAGTATTGCAACATCCAGAGGCAGAAGTAATGAGGACAAAGCCAACCTCCCTTCTGTATTTTTTTCTCTCTTCTATCATATGAAGGGCTAAGGGTTGACTTATTTGAATCCTCTGTGTGATGGACTGATTCTAGTGTTTTACTTTGTACTCACAGAAGACTGATAAATGTAACTTATGCAACATCACTCCTCTGCCATGCACCAAAATCTTCCATGATGGTAGCTCTTTCTAGGAAGTGCTGAAGGTCTCATTCTGAATGCTGAAGCACACACTGATCATATGGGAAACTGCTAAGCAGAAAAGCAGCAAGGAAGTGAATGCTTCAGAATGGGACAATATTAAGTAGCTGTTCAGAGAAAATGTGTTTGCTTGTTATAGCAGCACTGAGAGAAAAGAGAGCTAATGTCAGAAAATAATTTGAGCTTTAGGAGACATCCCACCATAAGACCATCTGTTCAGGATCTAAATCAATTCTCTTATATATTATAATATTTTTTAAATTATGTCTTCCTGGATTTTCACATGAGCCCACTCAAAACTGAATAGCAAAACTGACTCCCATTATTACAACTGTGCTTAGACTGTATCCATAACTCCTCGTTTGTTCCTTTGCATTTAGTCCTATATTGGAGCTCTTTGTTTTATCTTCAAAGCTGTACACAATTTTGTTCTTGTTCTACCATCAGCTCACCCCCTTTGCTGCTACCAGACAGACAGACAGCTGCTCCCATTTATTACATTTATTGCTGTTGTTGTTTGCATTCTGATATTCATTAATTAAAAAGAGCCATGTATTTGTGATTTACAAATTTTATTTAATTTCTCTGCAAACCAACAGTGCTTTTAAAGCTGTTAATGAGTGACAATATGGATGCAGTTGTGGAGGCTGTCAGAGTCTTTGGCAATCTTTCCCAGCATCATGAGATCCGTGAATTCATCATGCAGAAAAAGAGTGAGTTACTTTTGCATTTGTAGGAGTTCTATTTTTAAATGTCCATGGTTCTAAAAAGAAAAGATTGTTAATAAGCTGTCTCAGTTAAAGGGTACAGTCAATCTTCCCTGATGTTTTGCAAATTAGGCAAACATTAGAATCCAATAATAGGCATTATAAACACCATTTTATTTCAGTTTCATTAAAATGGAAATATTGGAGTGGGAAAAATATGCCATGGTACTTTCACAAAGGTGAATGCTACAAAAACTCTGTTTTTCCTGAAGTTTCAAATTTGAAATTTCCCTTTACTCAAATAGCTTTTCAGATCCTGCAGGTTAGTAGTGATATGATATAAAATTAAAATCCAACTAAAATCTCATTTAGGTTCATAATCTCAGATTTTTGATTCCCATATTCGACAGCTTGTTAGCACTTTGTAACATGTGGCTAGGATTTGACTGCCTCAGCAAAGACCTCCTATTTTCCTCGGGGTGAAGTAGGATACAAGTCTTCTCAAGTCCTTTTGCTTTGGGTATCTAAAGGGCTTTGGGGAAAATTGCAACTCCTTGCTATCCACAGAAGGTGTGTCATCAGTTTAGACACCAGATCACTGTAAATGTTTTGGTTTTTTTAGTCTGCCTCTTGGTGCTGAAAGTGAAGTGATCATGTCACAGTATGCAACTCTTTATTCCAAGGTGGCACATTACCATATTTGAAGGGAGAAGTGACCCTTAGTAGCTGGTTCCTGGTGAACAGTCTCAGTCAAAGGACTAAATTTTCCAGCTGGGAGAGACTGTGGTGTTGGTGTGCCAAGCTCAGGAATTGCTGAGAGGCTTCCTCTCAGTGAGGCCAGCGCAGCTCCCTGGCTGGGGCTGGCTCCACAGCTCTGCAGTCAGTGCCAGCAGGTGCTGTGGGATGCTGCTCCCACAGGAGCCCCAGGCTGCTGCACTTGCAGCTGGACTTGGTGCAATCTGGGACAACCCTGCACTCACAGGGGAAAGAACTTCCCCCGCTCTGAATGCCAGATGCCAAATCCTTGCAGTTTCTGCTGGGATGGAATGGGGGGTGATACTTTCAAGAAATAAGCTGCAATTCAGTTTGGTCAACTTAGACTATTCTAATGGGATTTTCACATTTCTTTGGTGTATTTTTATTACTAGAATTTCTGGTTTGTTGTTTTGAAGGAAACTGGTGTTCAGCATGATATTGCTCTGTCATGTGCCTCCTCTACAAATGTCACAGTAATAGGCTATATGGGTGAATTTTTGAGTAGGGTGTCCTGCACTTGACTGCTTTCTAATAAGTGTGTTGTAATGCCACTTGTATGGTAAATCCATCTTCCTAGTAATATTGTTTCCTTCTTTACAATCCAGTATACAAGTTCATGATTGCTTTGCTCGATTCCAAGAACCGAGAGGTCTGTTTTCCTGCCTGTGGAGTTCTGCTCAATCTCACAGCAGATGAGAACAAACGGGCTTTTCTCATGGAAGAAGGAGGAATTGGAAAGTAAGTTCCTGATTGTGCTTGAGAAAAGGTAATTTTGAGTAGTTTGGCCAAAAAGTTTCAATTGGATTGTTTTTTACTGGGGCAGTAGTTGTAATAAAGATGCCAGCATAGTAGATACTTAGTATCTAAAGTTCTTTGAGAACCAGCCTTTCGTAGGAGCCAAACCCCACAGAAAAGTCTCCCAAAGACCCTCTGTGATGTACACAGCACAGGGTACCATAGAAGAAAGCAACTCAGGCCTGGCTTTGCAGCAGCTGCTTGTGCTTGGCTTAACTGGCTCTTTGGTGGGCTACAGTGAACAGCACGGTCAATGTGTGTCTGGGGCAAGTGTGAAAGTACTTCAGGAGCTGATAAACCACATGGTCCCTTGCAATTTTTGTAACCACTTGGTTCTGTAGGGAAAACTACCTGATGTAGCCATGCTCGGCAGGGAGCAGCTCCTGAGTCTCCTCTCTCTGGGACTTCAAGTTTAAGGCACTATAACATTGTAAGGGATATTAGACCTTGAAAAACCACCGTGGATGCAACGCTTGTGGCTTTGATGTTCAGATAATAGTGGATCCAGCTTAATTGGAGCAACATGAAAGATCATGTTACTGTGCTTGTAAAGCAGTTGGTACAGCCCACAGTTATGAAACAATATGCCTCGCTTTGAAATGCTTTCCTGTTCATACATCATATAATTACTTTTTTATACACTGTAAACAATGCATAGTCTTCTCGTCCTTCCTTCCCATGTTCTAGTTAACTTACAATATAAAGCTGGAAAAGGACAATAAAAATAGGCTGCTGGCAAATTGAATAATAAATATGAGAAATTTCTATTATATAGAATATTCTGTAGCCTACAGAATCATATAATAATTCAGAATTTTCTATACTGTGTCTGAAAATTTGTGAGGGAAAGAACAAGAAATAGTAACAGCATGGAATGAATCTAGAGACTTTGGAAGTGATTGTTAAGGAGATCATCCTGACTGTGCCAAACCAGCTCTATGGATTTTTGGAACTGAGGTTATTGTACCAATATATAGTGTCCCAAAGAAAATAGGGAATTAGTCTTTTCAGAGAATTAAATTTTAAAAAAATTAGTGCCAGTTCTTTTGGCTTTTCATTGGATGCCTCCTGTTGTTCCACAATGACTGCCTTCAGAGAGGAGAAAGAAAGCAAACCTTTTTGCGTGGTCTTCAGTGACTGATATTTTCAGCCATACCTGAATATAGTAGTTATCCTTTACTAATCAACAGATTATAAATCTCTCTGTAAAGTGGAGAAGTGAGGGAAGGAGGGGGTCCTGAGGTTGAAGAAGAGAACAGCAGTGAAGGATTACTGTTGGAGAGGTCACCAGGGACACTTTAGTAAAACAGGCATTTCTGAGAGGAGTCCCTTGGGAGTACAGGCTGAGGAGATGCAAGAATGGGTGAGGTCGGCAAAATTGTGAGACTTTGCTGAATGTGAAAGGTAATTCTTTGGTCATGGAAGTAGCAAATTCCTTTGGATTTGTTTTTTTTTTGTGAGATGATTTGATGTGTAATCAAATGGATATTCTGACTGAAGCTCTTCATTCCCACCACCTTTTCCAGATGAATCATTGGTGCCTGATAAAGTTTGGCTTGGATTGCAATCTGTGCTTTAGTGGTAGCCACAGATTTGGGACAGTCACATATTGTAATGAAATTTGATGGAATTTTAGTGGTTTTGAAATGGTTACATTTGCAAAGTATGTGAGTGAAATTGGTCAGTTGGGTTAGAAAGTTACAGAGGATGGCAGCTACAGGCAGGCAGACACAAGTGTAGACAAAAGGCATGTCCACATCCTTGGGGAACTACACTAAATGAAAAGGGGGAAGTTACTGAGGAAGAAAGTAGCATGTGAAGTTTATTAATGTAGAATTTTCCTGCAAACTTCCATGGAGCTTGCGTACATTTCTAGACTCCCAGACTTTGAAGAGCTGAGGAGTAAAGTCCATGGAACAAACCACTGGTTTTGTTTGATACTGACAGGTTGGTTGACTGCTTACAAGACTTTGGGCCAGCAGACTGGCAGCTCTCTTGTTTGATCTGCAAAACCCTGTGGAACTACAGTGAGAACATGGCGAGCGCGGCCTCCTGCTTTGGAGAAAACACCAACACGCTGCTGATGCTGCTCACAGCACTTCTAGGTGAGACTCATAGTCTTGGTCTCTTTCCTCAATAAAAGAAATGGAAGGAGCAGAATTAAAGCAGGATTAGTTTGGGTGGGAAGTCTGTCCTGCAGCTTTCAGTGGCTGGCCAGTGTGGACTGTCCAGCAGCACAGTGGTCCCTGTGCAGCACACACTGGGCCCCCTGGGGATCGTGGCATTTCTGGGGTGCAGTGGGCTGACTTTGCTGCCTGGCCACCTTTCTTGTCTCTCCATGGTCTCCTTGTGAGCAAGGACAACATCCTGACAATTTCTCACGTGCTCCCTAAAGCCAGGAAGGCTGTGCTCATTGCTTCACAAGGCTGAAATGTTAATGTAAGGACCTTCATTTGCTTACCCAGTGGGATCTTTTCATCTGGGCATTTACTTTTGCTTCAAATTTTACATAGTTCAGTGGCTGTGTAATAGTCCTGTAGTCGGCGTATGTAATTTTCTTCCTTTAGTTTTTGCGTACTGCTTTGCTTATGATTTTTTTTTGGGTACGTCACTTGCAATTATCTTTAAAAAATTTTTTAAAATATGAATCAAATTGAAGGAAACTAACTATATTTGATATGGGTTCAATTGGAAATTGATTAAAGATGTATACTTACTGTCAGACCCAGACAGAACGTGAGATCTCATGGTCTCTTTTGTTGTAGACAATCAGAAAAGTGGGTGGATTTGTGAGGATTTTTTTTCCAGTTACAGCAGAATTACTGATATTTGCTGCTGTGATAGTTCCTTGTATTACATTCCTTGTGATGATGGACTTTATCTTAATGTGTGCAGTAATTCCATCTATTTATCCAAAAATAGCAATGTTTCAAGGTTATTACTGCACTTTTTAACGTTCTGCAAGAGATCTACAAACTTTACAGCCATGCTTGAATTTTCTGGCACACAGCAAGGGGTATATATCTTTGTTTTAGAAAGTACATGCTTATGTTTTCCTCTGCATTTAATACGGCTTATTGAAGCAATTGATTTGACTGCAGAGTTCAGGCTGGATAGCAATTGCAACTCTCACTGAATAGTATAACTTTCATCAACTGGAAGTTTGTGTACAATTGCAATTGCAGTTACAGTTGTGATTGTAATGCAGCTGTAATGGTAATTAATTAGGAATAGGTTAGAATTAAATCAGAAGACCAGTCATTCTTCACAGTCATTCTTCTGTAGTAAGAAGAGGAGCTGTAGAAAAAGCACATCTTATTCATTGGATCTGGTTCCTCTGTGTGCAGAGAGCCAACAAATCTTAGTAATAGCAGCTGGTTAATATTGTCCTACATCTTCCTCCTCCCATTGTGTCCAGTAACAGCCTTGAACTGTCATTGCTCTGATTCTATCATTCAGGAAGCAGAAGGCAACTGCTGACAGCCAGTGAACTGTACTTGAGCGTCAGCACACCCTCAGGAAGCGGAAAAAGTGGAGCATGGCACAGCAGACACCTCGCTTCACCTGCTGTGCTTGGCCTCCTCCCCTTTATTTTTCCCTCCCCCATCTGGCACCAGATGACAAAAGATACAAAGAAGCAAAAGGGAATGGAAGTGGCCTGGAAAGATGTTGTGCCCGAGAGAAAGGCTGGACAAAGGGCACTATTTGTTTTTCTTTTTCCCTGCCTGATCCCAGCAGCCTGGGATGCAGTGGCCCTGCTTTCCAGTGGCACTTGTCATTCACCTTCATTCAGCTGCTTGACTTTCATGTCACTCTGCTGGCTCAGAGCTTCTGGAGGCTGCTGTTCCCAGGCCCCTGGCAGCAGCTTTGCCTTGGCCCAGGCCCTCACGAGCAGCAGTGGAGATGAGCTTCTGTCTTGGCAACATTCTTCTGTTTGGTCATTCACTGAAAAGAAAGTTTCTCCCTCTCTCTCCAGACATTTTCTTGTGCTGACTTTTACCTCTACTATCAATTCCAGGAGGTTATTTTGGATTTCAGTCCATGTGAACTCTTACATGACATGACAGAGCTTCCAGGGCTGCCAGCCCCTGTCTTGATGGTGTTTCAAGGATGGGCAGCCCTTGCAGACTGCAGGAGTCTGCACTCCAGTCTCCAGTTTCCCCCACAGTATGCAGGCCCACTGTGTTTGTCTTGTTCCTGGGCTTGCAGCCAGCACATATGCTCTTTGGCCAGGACCCAATATTGCTGGTTTTTGAGGAGAGTCGTGGGAAAATTAAATTATCTGAGGATGCACAGCTTGCATGCGGAACACTGATCCTCGCTGATCCACAGCGTTACTCACGTTCTGCTTTGGGGAATTTACTGTTTCAGTTCAACACTTCAGCTTTGAACTGCTTCTGACCTTTGTTCTTGTAGGCTGGAATTCTCAACCTCAGTGATTCCATAAATATTCAGTTGACTTCTGGGGAGCACAGCTGTCTAATAAAAGGGAGAAATGCCTCTCACTCTGTGATTGAACAGAGTTAATTTGGGTAGAAAAAAGCAAGAGTAGGCAAAACAATTCTTGTTGAAAACAAATCCCATAATCCCTTTTTTTCCACTTCAGGATCTCTGGCTTCTCTGCTGCTGAGATTGATTTTAGGTATGTTGGGTTACTGTGCCATTGATAGGACAGGAGCTAATGGGCACAGGTTGCAAAAAGACAAAATTCCAATTAAACATTAGGAAAAGGATTTCCATCGTGGTGGGAGTTAAGCACTGGAACAGGCTGCTGTCCTAGAAGGTGTTCAGTACTCAACAGTACACAGACTAGAGCAAACTGATACATGGTGATGCTGCTCCAGAGATGTTTTCCAACCTAAATTGTCCTGTGACATCATAAAATATAGATTTGATGTCAGAGGCTGGATTTTGTCTCTGATCACAAGCTTGCTTCCTGCAGAGATATGACATCCTTCTTGAAAGAATGGGTGTTCTTTTCCTCTTTATTTTATTGCGGAAAGACTCTAAATGTCATCTCCTTATGTAGAACCCCTTCTGCAATCTTTCTCACAATCAGCTTCTGTTTAATTTTGGTAGTTGCAGTGTAGTGGCACAGGAGCCAAGTACTGTTTGCAGTTGCTGGTAACTTTGTGTGAGCTGGAGCCCATCTCCACACACAGGAATGTCATTTCCTCCTCCATACCTGTCTCGGCTCAGGCCATCTGATCTGCACAGGCACCTTGGCATGCTTTTGGATGGGAGTAAGTGCTGTTGGAGCATCTCTTTTCTACATAAAGTTTGACTCAAAATGTGGGTAACTGAAGTTTCTGTTCAGCCCCAAGTTGCCTAAGCCTGCTGTGACTGTGCAATAAGCTCCCTTACAGAGTTATTTATTTAACACATTGTGAATCTGGTGCTTTTTCACATTGTAGGCCAAGAGTTAAGTATTGCCCATTTGGAGCAGGATTCTACCTTCATTTTAGGTCTGTTTATGGCCTAAAGTCTGTCAAATATCCTTCTGTTAAACTGTGTGAAAACATTTGTTCACATTATCAGTTGTGTTTGTGGATTCCTGATTCAGGAGAATGCTACTGGTTGAAGACTGATTTGTATTTTCTCTAAGAGTTGGTCTCTTTGCCATATCCAGTGCTAAGCAAAATGGAGGGGGAAAAATGACTGATGACTTCCTTTCATTCCTAACATTGTCTTTAATAAAGACTGTCCTGCTGTTTTATTTTTGAAATTTGTGAGGAAGGGAGGGCATCAGTAAATACAGTAACTAGCATGGCTCAAGTTCCTTCAGTGTGAGAGTAGATGGACTTTGAAAGGGCCTCCAGATTAGCAGAGCAATTCGGGACAGGAAAAACATAGTTGTAGTTAGATGAATGGATTGCTTACCTCAGCAAAATTGCTGTGGGCAATATTAAACCCTGGGTACATTCCAGACTGACAGTCACAGTAAATGATCAGTCTCAGAGACAGTTTTTGTCTCAGAGACACCTGTGAGGTGTGAGAATAAAAGAACTTGCAGTACCATTTTCACTGTTCTACTGACCTTACCATCCTTTATTTTCAGTTAAATCTAAGACCCTCAGAGAGTGAGGCTTATCTCAAGTGCAGTTGTTTTTAAGCCATCAGCATACACAGCTGGTAAGCTGTGTCTCAAAATACCTAGTTGAGTATATTTTTATTTGGAACTCATGACAGTATTTCCTTGATTACAGATGAAGAGGTAGAGTTGGAGTGCAGCCTTGACAGAGATATAAAGGACTGCCAAAGAGTATATTGGGAAAGAGAGTTCAAACCCGTGGCAGAAAAACTTCTTGACAGAATTCAAAGCCATCACTCTTCCAGCTGAGTCTATCACTTCATTTTAATCAGTTGGGGTGTTTTTGTCAGGTAAATTTTATATTTCTAATATACCTGTACATTGCCAGTGGTAAGCTTTTTGGAGAGCATGACTATTTAAAAAAAAAGTCAGAAAAGCCTGGCATTTATGTACTGGATGCTATCTTCTGAAGAGCTTGTATGAAATCTTTGCATGTGTAATTACTTTTTACAATATAACTAAGCTGATGAAGCAGCTGTTCAGTGTGACTTGTCTAGTAATTGCATTGTTTCTTGACTGGAAAAATGGAACAAAAATACTTGCTGAACTTCTGCTTTTTAAAAGGTAAGTTATGAGTGACTTGGACCTCTGTGGTACCAAAAATGCTGTGCAAATGAATGCTATGTGACAGGAGCCACATCTCACCTACAGACTTTGACATGCTTTTACCTTAAGGAACTTCTGTGACAGACTAACCCGGTGCTGTTGGGGCATTGTCTTGTGTTCCTTCATGAGCTTCACTCTTCAGATCGAACGCTGTCCGTGGTCAGGGAAAGTCACCCCCTTTTCCTTCTGACACTGGAGGCTAGGGCCTGGGGTATCCCAGCTAACCCAGCTGCTGCCTTGATGCTTGTGGGATGTAGGTCCAGCTGTGCTGGTCTTTCTTGAATTGGGACTTCCTGTCTTTAGGCAAAACACCCATATCCCTGATGTCAGAGAAGATTTTACCTTCTTTCAGTTGGTCCCACGCTCCCAGGAGCCACCTGTGTGCCTCTTCTTCTCAGATTTCTTAGCCAGCTGTCTCCCCTGAACCTGTGTTTCCATCTGTGGGGCCATAACAGGCCTCTTTCTCCCTGTTCCCCCTGACTGCTGCTGGCTTGTTTATTGCTCAGTTTTCATCCTTGCAGCGTGTAAAAGTCCCCGCTTGTAGCCCATGGATTAGCTCAGCAGGCGCATTGCTGGCCTCGAGCATTAACAGCCCAGTTGGCCACAGTGAGCTTTACAGACCTGACCCATTTCTCTCTTTCCTGACCTCAGATTACTGAGAATAAGCAGCTGTGCAGGGGCTGCTGGGCTCCTGCTCCCGCGGGTCAGCAGCATCGCGCTGGGCTGTGCGCAGCAGGAGCGGCTCCAGCTCCTCTCCTGGGAGACGATGGAGGAATTTGTTGGGAGGCAGCGATTCATTGCTCCCTCAGTGACACTGTTCTCTCTGCCTTTGGTAGGGCCCAGACCTCTGCTTCCAGGTGAGGAGAGAGAGGCTGGGAAGTAGCGCCATGGTAGAAGAGCAGTGACCTAAACTTCTTTCCTAGTTTAGGTCCCTGCTTTTACGGGGCAGGGAAAGGGAGATTTTGTGGTCCAGGTTTTGGAGTGGTGAGGAGGAAACTTCAGTGAAGGTGATAAAATTTGCTCCATTCTTTGTATCTCAGCAGTTCAGGTGTTACTTGTGCCCAGCAAGGCTCAGCTCTGCTTTGGAAGCTGGTGTGGTGGCAGCCTCTGTCACGACAATCCACAGGAGAGAAGTGCTCGGCATTCAGTGTGGTTTGGCTCCAACAACAGGCTCTGCTCAGCTCAAAAATATCTCAATTATTATCTCTTCTTTTGCCATTTTAATTTTAGCTGAAGTTGAAGGGAAGATAAATGGCTTCAATGTCCCATTTGTTTCTGGGAGAAAAAAAATGGACTTGCTTTGAGAGAGTATTAAAGAAAGGATGATGGGTAAGTAGTCCCTGTGGGGAAGAAGCTGGAGGCATTTGTTCCTGGCATTTGTGTCACAGCAAGGCAGGCAAACATCCGGCTGTGCACGGCAGGGCGGGGGCACTGGAAAAGGCCCCTGTGGCTAAGCCCTGTTAGCAGGACTAATCAGAATTGACAAGGGCTGAATCTCTTTCAGAAAGCAGCTGATACTGATGGCTGGCTCAAGTCAAGGTGGTCCTTGGGCAATTAAGATGTGTTCAAATACAACACTAATTATGTCAGTTCTTACTGATCAAACTGTAGGCTCTTGTCTGAAACACTGTGTCTGCAGCTGGGCAGAGCTGGGGATCCTGAGGCAGCCACCACGTGTGAGCTCTGGCCTTTGTACAGGAAGAAGCAGGTTCAGAGGAGCTGATTGAGAAGAGGGGGTGGCACAGGACTCTTGAGCATCCCTCCGGCTGAGCTATACCAGCCTCTGTCTTTCTCTGGAGAAAAGCCTGTGAGTAGTAAGAAACAGCCCCAGAATTCTGGATTTCAGGTGTGTTCTTATGGCATGGTTTACCATTTGGGTATCTCTGGCACAGACCTCAGTGCAGCAGCTCTCTGGTGTCCAGGAGCCCATTCCTGTTCTCCCCTGGGGAGAGCTGCCAGCACCACAGCTGAGGTACATGAGAGGCTGCTGCACTTCACAGCCACGGGCTGGGGCTCTGCCAGAGCTACCCAGGAGTACTGGGCAGGGAGTTGGGATTGCCTGCAGGTTGTGGCTTGTGCTCTGATGGCAGCTGTGACCAGATGAAGCCACTCATACACAGATCCACTGCAGTGCTTACTGCTTGAAAAGTGAGAGGGCACTTGGATGTGGCTGGAGAAGTTTAGGTTTCTTGGAAAAATTCATGTCTACCTTTGACCTCAGAAAGCACCTGGAGACTCAAGCAGTGCAGAAACTGTTCACAGACTGGAAAGGCACGGCTCAGCTGTACAATGCCCTTAAGACAGGAAAGTTTTGCTCTGTTTTTGGAACATTAAAAATCCTGTATTTTCAGTTAAGAGGAAGCACCAGATGCTTCCTGTTAGTCACAATTTTTGACAGTTTATTAATCTTTCTCCCCTAGATCTTTTTAGATATTTTAGCTTCTTGGACTGTAAACTTAAAACTGTTCTCAGAAGGTTCTGTAGAAAAAGAAACCAGTCTGAGCTGAGACCCAGGCCAGAGGACAGAAATTAAACTACTTATGGGCTTGGAAAAATCCATTTCATAGAATCACAGAAAATCATAGAATCAGCTGAGTTGGAAAGGACCCATCAGCATAATCGAGTCCAACTCCTGGCCCTGCACCAGACACCCCAAGAATCACACCTTGTGCCTGAGAGCTTTGTCCAAACGGGTGAAAATATCAGCAGTACAGAAGTACAGAAGAGGTGTTCCCACCTACAGTAGTGAAGCTCTATCTGTTTTTAAACTCCTCCTCCCATCATTTTAGACTCAGTTAAAAAATTCATGGCTCATGATTTTAACTGTTTGCTCAGTTACTGTTTCAAACATTTTAAATGGTCTTACAACCAGTAAGAACAGAAGCTTAAAGTTAAACCACACAGGAACACCAAGAGAAAAAGTTGTTACCTTTATTTCAAAAATACCAGTAATACTGACAAATTTAAAAAGCAATTCACACTCATACAAAAGTATTCATGTGTTCTCCAAAACCACTGTATATTAAACGTCAGCATTTTAATCACGTTTTGATTTACTAAAAATAGATGTTTTTTAGCCTAGTTATTTAAGCAACTGCAAAAATCATTAAGACCAGCGTTGGGCATGTAATACAGTAGGACTGTTTGGCAGTCTAGAACAACATTCCCACACCTTTTCCTAGCTCCTTCTTGGTTCATCCGTGAAAAGGAGGACAAGAAGCTACTCAACACTTTGTGTAGGTAGATCTCTAAGAAGCTCTGAGGACTCCAGTTCCCTTCTTTCCATAGGAAGACCATTGCACTTTGGAGCTCATGAAATAATGCTGAACAAACATCCTGTTTTTAAGGCTAAACTAGTTGAGAAAATTGACTGCTATCTTTCAAATTATCAGTGTGGACAGAAGAGGTTTAGTTCTGATTAAACAGGGAATCTAAATAACAAGGCTTTTTTGAAACCACACACAGTAAAGGCTCAGACAATAGCAGTGCTCACTTTCACTTCTAGCTCAACTGGAACAGCCTGGGTCTGTTCACTCCACCTGCACAAATAGCAGCATCAAGATTTTCTAAAATTATTCTCATAGGAAAAGCAAATGTCATCAAGTCCCAGTTCTTTTCGCACTCCGACTCCCACAGTATTTGCCTTAACACAAGATCTATGTATCTATGGTTTGCTATATTGCCACAAGTTCAGAGAATGTCCCGGGCTGTCTAAAGCCAAAATACCATGAGCAGGCAGCACTTCTGCACAACCCTGTCTGTCAACTGCCAAGCGTTCACTGCCCAGCGGCAGCAATGATATTCCAAACATGGAAATAGCTGAAACTAAAGGAGTTATGGCACAATGGGCATCTTAACTTATAGCTACTGTTGGTCCTGAGGCTTCGTATCTTCCTCTGCCATACTGCAGCTGCAGAACATTCCAAAGTCGACCGGCAGCCAGAGACATCAGGTCATATAGCGAGTAATAGCTCTCAGAGCATAAAGTAGTTCGGCTTGCATCCGAGCTTCTACCAGAAGCAAATTTACATGGACCTTCAGGAGAGAGAAGAAGTTCCGCTTTAGCACGGTGCTCACTGCCACGCGCTGCAGCCAAAGGAAGCCTGGGGGCTGTGGGTGTTGTGCTGGTGCAGCAGCAGCAGGGGAGCACTGCCCGTGTCACCAGCCAGACCTCTCTGTGGAGCTCACTGAGGGGGGCAGAGGAACCAATGCCACACCCAGTACTGTGGCACAGCGTGGCACTGGCTCACGGGCACGCTTACACGGGGCCAGGGCCGTAGGGAGAGGAAATCATCCTTTAGCAGACTTTAGCTCATTTAACTGGAAAAAACAGACATGCTTTCAAGCACACAAGCCCTTCTTCGGCAGCATAATATGCACAGCTTGTTCAGTTTCAATGAGGCTAATGATTAAAGGCAGAAGGGTAGTGAGTACCTGTGGAGCAGAGAGGGGTGCTAGCAAAGATAGGGGTGATAAGGACATTTGCCCCTGGGGACTGAGAGAAACATACAGGCAGTGTCCACCTGAACAACACAGAGTGGTTGGCCAAGGTGAAGCACCAGAAAAACTCTCAAGTGCCATAAACCCTTTATCTCTGCTGAGACACAGGTGTTCAGTAGCTACTGGAGCTAAGAATTTTAGTTCCCCAGATCATCTCCTCAATGCCTTTACTGCATTTCTTTGAGGATGAAATCAGAAACGTGTGGGGGGGAGGGTGTGAAAGTATTTTTTCACTGACAGCAGGTTGCTCTGAGTTTGCTCTGGCATGTAAGGGTTGTGTGTGGTTTCATTTGCATGATCTCTGTGAGGATGTATGGTTATTGCGTTCAGTGACACATATGTGAATAAGTCTTGGCTTTTGATGGCTATGGAGATACAAAGTTTTGGGCTTTAAAGAAGGGTTTGTGTGCTTGGAAAGCTCATCTATCAGAGTTAGTCTAACCAAAACACAGGCAATGTTTTACTTGAACAATCGTAAATCATTGTAGTTACAGGACCCTGCTTTAAGGGGTTTATCAAGAACTGGAGCCTTTAATTATATGAGCATTAATGAATTCTGCATCTTTATGTTTCAGTATTGACTTTAAGTGAGGCCAAGAAATACCTTTCCAAAGAAAAACTGAAGGATATAAACTTAATGGATTCAGTATCTGGGACTTAACAGCAGGAAATGTGACTGGGAGGTGCAATTCAGGCTGTAACCCAGCAGCAGAGTTTTTAGGCTTTGATAAAAAACCTGTTTTGGGGCTATCGATGCCAGAAGGACCAAGGGACTGGAAAGACCCTGGGCCAGCCAGAGAGCTGTTCCAGGTGTGCTGCCAAGGGATGGATGGATTGTGCACCACTTTCCTGCCTCTCTGGGATACAGGCAGTACTGACTGCAGTTGAGGTGAAGTTGTACCATTCTCATGTCTAACCCCCTGTACTGCTCAGAGCCTCCCCAGTCCATGTCAGCTGTTAACGAGCACACAGGCAGGAGGAAAGGGGAGATTATTTCAGCCTGGGAACACGACACTTCCCAATGACTTGACTGTGAGCAGAACCCCAGGAGCACCAGCTAAACTTTAAGCCGTGTGGCTGTGGCTGTCAGGGAGACACTGATCTGGGGCTCATGGCTGTCCCTCAGCACGCACACCAACTGTACCTTCTCAGAGTGTTCAAACTGTCTCCAGAAGCTATCATACATTCTTTTTGTGGTCTTTTCAGGAGTGCAAACCACAGTCTTGATATAAACTTTAAAGCTGCGGTCCAACAACTGATTAATTTCACCATAGTCATAATCATCGTATCTGTTTGGAATTGAAAGAAAAACACTTTCATTTTCAAGCAGCAGTTATTTCACTTGCATTGTTTCTAAGTTCCTATGGCAAAACAAATTATTGGGTAACTGTAGCACTAGTGGCCCTCCCCCATAAACAAAAATATGTTTAAAAATACATGCATATTTGCTTAATAAATAGTTCTGGTTCAACCCAAGAAAGAAAAGCCAGTGTCTTTAGAACAAAAACAGTAAAACTGACCTTATTCCAAACATACAATGAATATAGTTCCAAATAGCTCGTCTTAGCATTGAGGTATCCACATCTTTGTGCATGGCCATTGTGTTGTAAGTCAGATTATAAGCAATATGGAACTTCTCATCAAGTAGTTGTCCCACATCTGGATAAAGACGATTAACCAAGGAATAGCCATGGTCTTCCCAGGAATAATCCTTAGAATAAGTAAAAATGCAGAATGGAGCATTTCAGAAATGAACTTGTGAAGACCCAGAGCTTTAGTATAGTTAAAGATCCCAGGGCAGATAATCCAGTGGGGGTGGGGGTTATTAATTTCCTGGCTTAATTTAAGCCTCACCCACAGGGCAGTGAGAACACAGCCATTTCCAGGTTTGGTATCTGGCACAATGAGCAGGTTGTTCCCTAAGCCTCCTGATGGCAGCCCCCAGCCCTTTACCTGAACACGAAAGGTGGGCACGTGCATTCCGTGTCTGGAGAAGTCTTTGTAACCATAGCTCGTATCCTCAAAGTGGCGAGACACATCTCTTGTTGCTGCAGATTCTTCATCTTCTGTTAATGTCAAATAGAATTTCACACAATTTAGAAAGAACAAATTGGAAGTGTATGAGCAGAACTCCTGCAGAAGAATGGGTCTCTGTGCTTTTTAATCGAACACATTTTCACTGGACTACCTGTATTAAGATTCTCTGGTACAGCTCTGTGACTGCAGCTATGGTGTTCAGAGGCAACTTAATGAAAAACACTCAGGTTTTTTCTTACAGACCAACATTTTTGTCTCCCTTCTGTTGTACTGCAGTCTTCACCCTATCCCCTGAATCTACGGGACGTTTTCCCCCTAACTCAAGAGGTCTGTAAAAATGTCAGGGGAAAAACCTGGTTTGGAACAGAGAGCTTATTAAAAGAGAGACTTCTGAGACTCCCGTGCCAAGTGTGTCTTAGAGGAAATTGTATGGAAGAGCCCATTACAACCTTAAACTTTTAATAGATTAAGTATTGTCTCTCAGTCATCTGAAAAGTAATGTTCCATACACTTAAATAGCAAAGCATGTTAAGTGTCTTGTTTTTAGAGCGTCTTGCAAGATGCTTAAATCTCCTGTGAAACTTCTAAAACGCTCAAGAGAGAGATTCCATTTCTTCTGGAGATTTCTATTAAACACAATTTTGGTCAAAGAGTGTTATGGTGTGTCTGTAAGCAGCCACAAATCTTGGCACTACTTTGCTTTTAAGTGTTCCTGAAAGAAAACAAGGCATCCCTAATCTTGATTCCTTCAAAGAAATGGTAATGTTTGTGTGACATCTAATAGCACTTCTTTCCCCTTTTGCAGGAGTATTTCTTCAAATACTTGGAAAAATCTTAATAAATACATATACAGACTACATCTGCGCTACCTGAAGAGCACACAAACATGCTTTCTCTCTTCTCTCTTTCAAAACGTGTGGCCATCTCTTCTTGGCTGGCTTCCTCTTCATCTCTGCACTCCTGCAGCTGCTTCATCTTCTCCATAAGAGCTTCAACTTCACAGACAGACTCTGTAGACTAAAAAGAAGAGAAAGACATTTCATTTTCATGCAAAGGAACTGACAATGATGGCAGAAATTGCTAAGCCAGAAAGTTTAAACACAACTGAAGTCCTTTACATCTTTAAATAAAGATTTTTCAAGGAACACAGTTTTTGAAAGAAACCTGTACTGACACAATGGTTTACATTTAGTCATCATCTTTTCTCAATTAGACCCCTGGTATTTTTAGCATGATTTAAAAATCACAGCATTTTGGAACTAGTTGTTCTCACACTAAAATTAGTTTCTCTTAGTCTAAATGTTCAGCAACTGAAAAACAAGGAGCTGTAACAGAAATTCTGATAGAGGAAGTAACCACAATTTACCACCTAACTGTATTTTTCTCCTCTTCTGCTCACAGAGGAGAAACATTGAAGGAAAAAGGAAGGGTGAGTATAAATGCAGATTTAACAAAGCCTCAAAAGAAAGCCAGTGCAAGATAATCGTCTTTCACAAGAGTTGTTTTAACACCACAAGAATTCAGTAATTGATCTTGTAAACATTCATCAGCACCAAAGTAGAGCAAAAATATCTTTAATTTATACAGTTCTGCCCCTTTCCTCCCTGCTTTTTGCAGTTTGGTCCTTCAGAGAGCCAGCAAGCTCCATCAAACAAATTTAAATGCCACCCACACCACTGCAGTAAAATATCACAGGCAAGGATCTTGCAGTGAGAACACCCTCATGGCTGTTCTTAAACCAGCACTTAGTTCACTTAATTCTTTTCACCAAGGGAAAACAAGTCCAGATCAACAAAGCTGCTGCAGGCAGGAGAAAGTGTTTAAAGAGAGTCACAAAGTTGTGAATGATCTGTTAAAAATGATCCGTTTTGTGATGCATGACAAACACTTCAAGGCAAAAAAGTCAGAGCCTGAAATCAAAGGAAGAGCCAACTTTCCACTGCACCGATGAAAAAAGCATTTCTGGCCACTGCTGCTTAGGACACATGTCATGAACTAGCTGAGGCTGGGACTCATCTCAGTTCACCTTTATGAATGACAGGCAGAAAAAAAAGACAACAGAGATTGTGTCTGTTTCTCCCTTTGGTAGCCTTCCCCAGCTTCCCAGTATCATTTCAGCTCCTCCTAAATGCATTTTTTCAATATCCATTCATACCCACTGGATTTTTCATACCCACTGGATTAGACTCATCAATCCAACTCTCAAAAGAATGAAAAGAGACAGGCACCCTCCACGTATTAAGTTTACAAAGAAATGACTACTGTTGGAAGAGATTGTTTGTTCAGACAGACACTTACTGGAATACTTCCAGCTGGGCTGGCATGGATTTCATCCACCCCGTGGTAACCATTTGTTATGTCACATATGCAATAGTTACTGACAGAGGGGGGCCTGAAGGTGTGACCCCCTTCACAGTCGATCTCTGGGCTGATCCCACAGCCAAACGTGAAGGAAGCAAGGGAGTGGTAGTGTGTAAGGAGAACGACTGCATGGATCAGCTCTGCCAGGGACCAGCTGTTCTCTTCTGTCTTCAGAAGTTGCTTTAAAAATAATGCAGGACAAAAGTATTAAAGTAATTCATTTGGCCCCACCTTAATGCAGTTTATCAACACATTTTTTTGTCAGGTAAAATTACTTTTCTGACATCCAAACATGTTTCCTAACTCTCTGCTGCCATTAGTGTGCTCAGTGACCTGCTAGACACAGACCTGCATGGTTACGCCACAAAGGACACAACTTCTCTCCCCTCTCTGTCTCTGGGCAATTGAATAAGTTGGGGTTTCTCTTTTGCACCATGTGGTTTCTATCGAGGCAATACTGACTTGCATTGAAATTTCACACCTCAGATGAACATGCAACCACAGCTGTTGCATGTTTGTTCAAATGGTCTTCACAGCATCAGAAAACCCAGGCAACTCCTTGCAGATCAGCTGTGTAAAAACCTGGCACAGGCTCCCTCCATCTTGTCCCTGTGGGTGGAATGCTCTAGATTCGACAAGAAGCTTCAAACCCCAACTTCCCCTTCAGGCAGGAAAGTGTGGGAGGTTTGGGGCCTTCAGGCAGAGTGTGCACCCTCCCCCACAGCGCAGCGTCCTGCCTTAGCTGGACCTGCCACCACCTCTCACCCGGCCAGGCAGCACGGAGGAAGTCCCAGCACCCACGTGCTCCTTGCTACAGGCACAGAGGAGAGCAGAAGGGGTGGAAGAAGCAGCCCCTTGGTGGTTTGTTGGTGCTGCAGTCCTGGCTGCCCTCTACCACCACCACTCCCCTGGGCAGCTCTGCCAGCCTGCTCTCTCCATCCCACCCGAAAACTCAGCATTTGAGCTGGCAGCAAGCCAGACAAAAATGTGGTGGCTGCTGTTCTGCCTGACCTCTGGCAGCATCTCAGAAGCACTCGGGGGTTCTGGCTACTGAAGGCACACAGCTTGAGGAGGGAGGTGCACACCTGAGCACATTGTCATTGCACCAACAGAATTCCAACATGACAGAGAAATTTCAGGGTGTTGTAAATTAAATTTGTTACTCATTTAAGAGCAGTTATGATCCTGTTAGTTTTACATAATAGGGCACAAGATACTAGATCATGCAGTGATGTAGCACTAAAATCAAAGTCATTACCGCAGAACATCTTTCACCCTGTCTGGCTCCGAATCCCAAGAATCTGTGATTGCTTTACTGAAAAAGGGGAATTGACATTACTCCATGAAAGACCTACCTCGATATGTTCCTTGGTGATAAGCCAGGGTCGGTGAGCCAACATTTTGTTCAGTTCCCCTAAATTTTGCAATTTTTGAGGTGCATTTTCCAGACCATTCAACCATTTAGGGTCTCCACCGACATGAAGGAAGTCATTCACGTGGAGGTTAACAAGGTAAGAGCACTGATGTCGTGCTGCAGCCTAGAAAGGAAAGCAGTGTGATACAGAAAACAATTACAGAAAGCTAGTACTTTATGACAAATACCATAAGGCATCATTTCCTTAAGACATCCAAGAATAAGACTTGCACTGATCAAAGACTCAAGTAAAAAAAGATTTCTGAGATTAACACATCAGCTTGTTTTGATTATTGTTGTCGCAACATAAATATCCCTTGTTCATACACACCATCGTTGTGCTGGCTACAGGTGCAACATGCCTATACCCAGGGAGAAATACAGGCATGGATTTATTGCATGTCCTGAAGCAAGTAATCCATACTGCATTGTAGTCCCCAGGGGGAAGAAGCTCTCTCTATCTGCATCTTTACCAGCAACAATCAAAAGCAGGTTTTAGATTGCATGTGGCAAGAGAGACTATGGGCAGCTTCTCACCAAAGAAAGGCCCAGTATCATTTACTCCAACCCTTTCTACATCAAATTAAGACACAGCCTAAAACTTTAATTCAACTTCAGCAAGCAAAGATCATTGAACTGGCAGATTAAAAGTTAGAAATGAACCACGCTTGGCAGAAAACTTGCTCAGAATTTACATATTCAGAAATGCACAATGGGACCAACTGTTGAGTTAGAAAGAAGTGTATGTGACAGGACACAGACATAAAAACAAGCTTTCTTGAGAAACAGTTTCTGAGATACTAAGGAAGCCAATAACAAACAATTATCTCATTTCTATAGCACGCTTTTCCCCTTTTTCTCACAGTCCTACCAAATCTGTGAACATAAAATGCTGATCTTCTGAAACCATCTGTAAAGCAGACACCAGCAAACCTACTCTGCTTTTCCCTTAGCTGCTGGTGAAATGCCTTTCCAGCTAGAAACTGCAAAACACAGCAACAGCTGCTCTCAGAGAGGATTGGAGCTGTGGCCAGCGTGGCGGTTTCTGCCGGGTGCGTACCATTATCCCGATGTAGTGCCGGTAATGGAGCGGGAGCGGGCCGTCCATTTGCAGGAGATAGTGCTGAGTTTTTAGAAAGCTTTCAAGATACTGCGGGTGGAAAACCATCACCAAGGTGACATTGTCCAGTCGGCCCAGTGTGGCAAAAGACTCTGCAAACAGCGTGTGCATCGTGGCGTCCTCCTTTCCCACCTGAATTGTCTGATTGGAGAGAAGAAGCAATGAGCAATATTGTCCAAGTACCACCAATAAAACAGCAAATAAATACATTACCACAGAACCCAGAGGCCCCAAGTGAAAGGAATTATACTATAAATCTATTAATGGCGTTAAATCAGTGCACATAAGGCACATTAAATCCCTGTAATACCTCTCATTTAGGAGATCACAAGTGGTTATACCAGCAAAAGGAGATTTTTGGCTTTAGTCTCTCTCTAATACAATGCTGACTTCTCATTTTTAACTGTCTCACCTTCACTTTCTTGAATACCCCAGGATGATCTTAGTTTATTATAACTAAAAGCCAATTGAATCATCACTTTTACTATGGGAAAAAAAGGGAAAGAAGCAAAAAGCTGGCTAAGATGACAAGAGAGAAAAAAAAGGAAATTGAAAAAGACTAAAATTCCTAGAAAACCACAGGCATATTACTAACTTCTCCTCTGCTCCAAATTCTCTTACCAGACAATCAGGAGAGAAGCAGCAGAAATGCTCATCCACAGCACTCTGAAGCTTCTCAGATTCTTCAGAGTGGTTGAGGCAGCTCAAGAAAAAGCAATCCCAGAGCAGAGGGGCAGGTACCTTGTGGACCAGTAGGAAATTACATCCGGATGTTCACAAGGAAACAGTATTGGGTTTCTCTCATACTAGATAGCAGCATAGGAGGGGTCATAACTATTCCAAAGCTCCCCAAGGCTCTCACTGTTCTGTACACTAGAACTGTGGCCAAAGTCTCAGGACTGAATGTAATCACTCCTGAAAATGTTTTGCAGATCAGCAGCTGTCCTCAAACCACTGTGGGCTACTACTAAAATGATGTTCCTTAAAAGCATAAAGTTCACTATGTACTTGAAAACACTACCACACCTCCTTCTCGGGGATGAATCTGCTTGGTCCGTGTCCCAGTGGTCTAGGAATTCTTATTCCAAGTTCCTAGAAAAGAAAATTACACCACCTCAGCATTTAGTTATAAACAGCTTTTTAGCTGTGGTTGCAAGAAAGAAAAGAGTTCTCCATTCAGAGCTGGGCTTATTTGGGTACTTGTGGTACTCTTGCACGGGCACTTTTACTAGTACTGTTTGTACAAATGCAAATCATTTTTTTATACAAGTACTTTATAATTAGCTGTGCTTGTTTACAGCACACTGCCCCATCCAGCAACAAAAAGTTCAACAACAAAGGCCCTGTCAACCAGAGAAAACACACACAAATTTATATGCATGCACACACACACAAACACACTACAGGCTGGTTCACAGAAAATTCTGCATAAAGCATATTTTGGCAGGGTGTCCAGGACAAGGAGTTCCGAACATGCTGGCTGCTGTGTGGTTATGCCACTGATACAAAACGAGGCTGCAGTGTGTGTACATCCGCAGTTCGCCAGCACACAACACCCTGTGCATCTGTCAGGAAATGAAACAGCTGTAACCCTAATCAGATTTCTTCTTCCCAACCTCAAAGAGCACTTAAACTGCTGAAAGTACCTGATCTACATTTGCATCTGCTTTCTTTTCAAGATAGGATAAATAGCTATTCACATTTGCAGGGAAGGAGGGAGGGAGGGGAATTTACTTCATCAGAACAGCAGCAGCCACATCCTTGCACCTGCTTGTGTGGATGTGTAGCCTTGCAGGGAAGGTGGAGGCTGGATAACCCTGGCAGTTCACTACTTGTCCTCTCCTTCAGCCAGATGAAGTTTTCTGACAGGCCTATGGCACCCTGGGCCTTTCCTGCAGCCAAGGAGCAAATACATGGAAGACTTGGGTGCATTTGTGTCCTGCCCATTAACACCGTTCCCTTTGGAAGCGGGGAGCCGTGTGTTCCAGGGCAGTCTCTCTAGCACAGAGCAGCCTGCTGAGAAGGCACAGCAGGTTCCAGGGGGCAGGTACCAAAGCAGGACATGGCCTCACTTCACACTTCCACACATGCCCCCCATGTCATCGCTGCAGAGGCTCCTCTGCCGTGTGTGTGACACTCGCTGCAAACCAGCTCTCCTGAGGGGATTACTCCCCAGTGAGCAGTTTGGCTTCCCCAGGAAAGATGGGAGCCCTGCCAGCTGATGGCATGGCACTCTTACAGATGGAGGGAGACCTGGGATTAAAGCTGAGGATGGAGCTGAGTGCTAAACACTAGGCATTACATAAACTAATGGTTTGGGCTCCTTACCTGTGCCCTCTTTCCCAATCATCTTTTAGAACATATGCATTACCTCTGTTCCATAGCCAAACCCACCCATTTTGTGACCATACCAACTTCTCAAGCAGGTTTAGATGAATAAACATCAAGCACTGAGCCAGTTCAGGCCACACAGAGGAGAGGGGCACCTTCAGCTGGTCCAGACCTCAGAGCAGATGATTCCCCAAGAGCTGCCTGCCAAATGCAGTTGTTAACTTTGCCACATTTTGCCCACGCAGGTAAAGGCTTCCCTGCAAATGTGAATAGCTATTTATCCTATCTTGTTATAAATATGCAATACTGGTTGCCCTCACTACTGCACTTTTTTTTCTCTTTAGCTGAGGTTTCTATTTGCAGGAGTTTCACTGTATGAGACGCAATTTTATTAATCAGTTACTGTTTCCTGAACTTTCCCCTAAGATTAAAAAACAACTTCAGAGAGCTGGAAACAATGAGTGCAGGCCTAAGTGGCAACTGCCAAACTCTTTGGACTATGACAGTCTCCTTAAATCCCAAAGACAGATGCCTTCATTTCTGAAGTCTTACTTGGATAAAATACGATCAAAGGGCATCTCTTACAAATAGTCTTTTCACTTTTCCCCCTCAGTGTAGCTTTTTCCTGCTATGGGTCCCAACACACACAAGCAAATTTTGCCTGTCAGCCAAGCAATGCCACTTGTAGGATGGAATTTATCAACATCTCTCTTTAAAACTTCAGCAGAGCTTCTTATTTTGGCTATAACTACACTTGAGAAACATCTTATAGCCAAACAACAGCAAGCAAAAAGAGAGATAATTTAAATTGTAAACAGGATTTAATTTAGCAGATGTCTGCAGTTTGCCAGACCAAGCCCTCCAAGACAAATACCTTGAAGTTTAATTCTTGAACAACTGTTTTTCAGTTTGTCCTTTTCCCAGAACAGTTAGAGGAAGGAAAAAACCTCCAAACCCAGATTTAAGAACCTGAGATCAGCAGACTGCTAATGTATTTTGCTTCACAATCTAAAATACATCACAATCAATATACTTCTGTTTATTAAAGCATACAGAGGTCAAACTTACAATTACACAGCACGTAACAGGTTACATTACTCAACCATCCAAACCCCCGCTGCAAAGTGACTTAAGAGGTTTTTTAATGATTAAATCAGTTGCTTTGTTTCCCATCAGGAGAGGGATCATCCCCCTGATATCATGGCACCAGCCTAGTACTTGAGAAGCTTGGGGTCAAGGCTCTGTTGTGACAGAGACATAACAAAGGATTTGTGAAGATGAGCCTGTTTCCTGTCTGCAAAATGGGGGTTTCTTCCAGAGGGTGCTGAGAACAGAAGCAACTTGCCATGAGGTGCATGCTTAACACAGTCATGAGAGCTGTGTAAAATCTGACCCATTAGAAGCCTTTTGAAAATTTGTTCTTCAGTTACAAGCTATGGCAGACTTTTAAAAAACTATGTTTCTCTCTTTTTCGGAAGTAGCATTTAATCAAGTTCTCCTAGTACTTCAGAAATAGCTATGTGCTTCCAGCATCCCAGCATTTCAAATACTCAATAACACAGTAATAATTCTCCAAAGAGTCCTAGTGAATCTCTCCTTTGTCCTGAACATATTTCTATGCTTCATGATATCCTTCACTAAACCTCCATCTTCCAAATACACTGAACTCAGGAAGCCACACTCTCTCTCTCAAAGGCAAGACCTGCATCCTGACCAGACACACCACTACATCTCTCTCCTGCACCTTTCTCTTAAAGCACCATCTCACCTGAAGCACCAACAAGCACTTGGTGAAGCAGTTGTGTCTAGGACAAGCAGCAGCTGGAACAAAGCCTGTATTCCTTTTGGTTATTCCAAAAGTATAAGCAACTTTCATGCGATTCCTGACCACAGAATTGCACACCAAAGTGACCTACTTAGTGACATATTCTCTGCATCAAATTTCTCCTGGCTCCTTTCCTCCTGTTTGTCAACCTCACTACACCACTTTCATTCAGTCTAGAAACTCTGCAGCTGAATACAGCTCAAAGCTCAGCAGAAAGCCAACCACAACTGAGGCTTTAGGTGCAAATAAATAATAACAATAACAATAATAACAATAATGATGATGGTGATGCATCAGACGCACTCCATCTTCAAAGCCAGAACATAAAACTCAGGTGGCTGCAAAGCTGAGCACCAAGGGTGGAACACCCAGAAGCTCAAGCTAATGGAAAGAGGTGGGCCTTGCTGGATGGCAATCCACTTCACTGCTCACCTTCCAGACATACTTTGACAGAAAAGCAAGACTTTAGCCATGTAAGTGCTGTATTGCTGCGTTGACAGAGACAACCTCGAAAAACACAGAAAAGCCTCCTCTTCCCGCTTATGTAATGTAACTTGTATTTCTGTACAGCCACTATTATTATTTCCATGGGAACTATGCTCACCAGGTACATTTCTCAATCTACACATCACTCACCACTGCTATATCAGCCCAGCATCACATCTTATGCATTTAGATAATGCAAGATTCCTGTGAGGTAGGACAAGCACATTATCTCCCATCTAGGAGAAAAAAATCCCTCAGAAATTAAAAAGCTACACACCTTAGAGAAGCTGCTACAGAGCTGAGATCTCTGAAGTTGCAGGCTAATGCCCTAACTATCAGACTGTGTGCCTGTTCAGAGACTTCTCAGTGAGGAAATGCTTTATGCAAATTTACACCAAGAAATAGCACTCCAGAGCTGAGACAGAAAAGTTAATGAGACAACTCTGCAAGCTTAATTATATACTTCCCAGTCACCACTTACTCTCACCAGTCTGGCTCAATTGGCACATCCAACTCCACAAGGACAACCAGACCAAAAGCCTGTACTGCCTGCACATACATGCTCAGGGAAGACCACTTTAAAGCCTCAAATGTGTAAATTCACACAATGTAGAGCTTTTCTGTATCTTACAGCTGTTGATCCAGCCAAATTTTTAGGTAGCTTTTTTAAGCCTCTTGACAGGAACATCATTCCTGTCAAATTTATGTAAAAGCCTGAGATAAAAAATTGAACTGCAGTAGTGTAGAAGAGGTTTGTAAACACTTACAGTACAACACACATTACCTCTGCTAGTAATCGAACATCATCTGCTTTGGTTCTGAATCTCTTTAAAAAAAAAAAAGAAAAGTCACAGTCTAAGCAGACACACAGTATCTGAAATTTCACCTAGAAACACTGAAAACAGGACTAAGCTACAAGCCAGGTCACAGAGCCTCTGGAACAGGAACATCTATCTAACCGAAGCTACAGTTCTTCCTCTGTTGTATGCCTAAAACACTTTTTCAGATCCTTGTTCGTCCCTCACTACTGGCTCCTTGCAGCTAGAGCTCTGCCCCTTATCACAAAACCTCTCCCAAAACTCCATGGTAGTTTTGTCCAATGAATTTGGGGACTGTTATCAAACTACTAATTTTCAGTCATTCAGGATTGATGAGCTATGATCCACAATGCTCACTCAGACTGCTCCCCTGGTGTTAGCACAGTGAGTCATTTTGCTCCCCTCAAGTACAGGCAGTACCACTATCAAGTCTACCAGATTTGTATCTACCAGAAAGACTTATTTACATACTTACTTAGGCCTTCTCTAAATGGCAAAGGCAACATTTTATCATAGACAAGCCACAGGCAAAGTAAAATTATAATTATCAACTTACTTCACTAAACGACATTTGAATTGACATCTTTATCTGAATCATCTATGTTCCTTAATAAGCACTAAGTGCTGCTAGATTCAAACAAAATTATATAAAAATCACATCACATAATACAATATAAAACAATCTAATGTAATGAACCAAAGAAGGGAAATGAGATTGAGGTGAATTTTTTGGAGGTGATATTTTTTCTAGATAACCAGTCATCATTTTACATAATCTAAGTGCTTTCCTACCCAAGCTTAGGGTTAAGAAAGATACAATGAGCTGTGAGTTAAAAACTCTGCAACAGAATCTCTTGGTAGAATTAACTCCTCCAGCATGCCTGTGCTGAAAATTCAACTTAGTATAATATGATGAGCATTTGAAGCATGGGCATTAAAAATACCCGTTTAGGGCTTTATAAGCTTACAGGATGAAATGCCCCTAAGCATATAAGTGTCCAAGAAGGCTGTGAAGCATTTCCAAGGGTGACTTGGCACTTACCAGTCTAAGAGGCTTCATGCTGCTCCTGCTGCTGCGCTCACTGTGCACTGTCTGGTTCCTACTTCCCCTTTAAAGGCCACCGACAGCAAAACCTCACTGGTGGTGACACTGAGGCTACAAGTGGAGTTTCCTTGTTTGGGACCTTAACAACAAGGACTGGCACAACTGGCCCCACAGGACAAGCTGTCCCCAAGCTGATACATACTCAGCTTAAAAACTGTATTTTCAGTTCTGCTAAATGCAGTAGCTACTGTAGTTTCCATACTGGTCGGAAAACTTTTAGGAAGGACAGAATTAAGAACAAAGAGTGGTGATTAAATATATTTCTTTTCCTACACACAGAGAAATCCTACATATTTTCTAAATGTGGGGCTATGCAGAGCTAGCCATTTTTCCTATTTTATTTGTTTACTTAATCCTGAAGTAGTTGCAATTGTTGTGGCTTTCCCAAACAAACCATGATTCACATTAAAATGACAGAAAAAAATTATCCTAGAAATGCTCATGTACTTTAAATTTTTGTACTGGTTCCATTTGCTGGGTATTTCAGGCTGTCATTCAGCTGAAGCAACAGACATGTCTCCACTTGTACGGATTTAAAGAATTGGGAACAACTACTCCCCCTCTGTTACAAAGCGCTTTGTTACACAGACCTACCACTCTTCACTGGAATCAGAGCATGGCAAATGCTGAACTGTTCCTCTTTCATATAGAGTATGTTATTCTTACATGAATTTAAAGAAGTAAATTACTTAAATTTCATTCTAATTTCTCTGAATGTCTCAAAGTCCTTTGAAATACCCGATTGTAAAAACATGCCCATCTAGTTTATGTGACTTGATTCAAGACAGAAATCAAGGCAAGGGAGAGTGTGTCCAAGATCACACACCTTGTTCACAATGGCAGGAATAAAAGCAAAGCCCAGATTCCTCTGTGTCCATCTCTAGCACCTCTTCTCTGGTCATTTTCTAGGACTGAGCAGTACAAGCAGGTTCAGCTGCAGTAGTCTCAAGGTACCTGCCTATGTGCTACCTACTCTTACTCAGCATCAACAGCTCTTCCTGAAGTGGTTTTGTGATACAACTGCCTAGAGTCCACAACCCAATTTACTTTTGATATGAGCTCACTGAAACTGAGGCTGAGTTTCAATGATTAGTGCCTAGCTTTTTTTATATGGCACTTCTGTAATGAAACAGAAAGCATTAAAGGGTATAGGATTTCGAATGAATGCCTGCAATTTCCCTGCTGTAAACACTATTTACATACCAATAAATTGGTGACACAGAAGGAAACAGTCTAAATGTGACAGTAACCGTTTGCATTACATAGACTGTACTGCTGGATTATGTCAGAGCAAAGCACATATCCATATGTATGTATCCATGAAGTACTGGGTTACTCTAAATCACAAAAATACAAAACAGGCTCTGCCGCAACCTACACCAGTTCTGAGGATTTAAAATTTTCCTTTAAAAGAAGGATCTTAACGTGATGACACTAAGAAATTTACAAGAGAGATCCAAATCAGCAGGTTTATTCCTGCCCAAAATAATGCTCTTGACTTGCATTTGTTAATAATTATAGCCCGCTCTCCTCCATGAGAAACACAGGACCAGCCTTACTGTTTCAAAAGGATAATCCGAATCTATGCAAGAACGACGTAAACGCCTGGCAATTCCGAGGCAAAAACCACCTGGACGAGCCCGAGAACTCTGCAGAAGCACCCGGTTACCACACACACCAGCGGAACACAGCCCTCCTGGGAGCAGGGGAGTCGCGCAGGATAGCGACAGCATCTGCACTGCCACCGCAGGCAGCAGCTGCTTATCTCGCGGCTGAAGACGACCTGCGAACCCCCGAATGACACCCTCCGAGCGAAGAGCCCGCAGGGAAACGCCGCTGCTGCCTCCTCAGCCCAGCGGATGATCCGCAGGGGGCTGCCCGGGCCCCCGCCCCCTTCCAGCAGGGATTTCTCTGGGGGATGCGCCCGGGGAGAGAGACCCGCGCCGCTGGGGGTCTCAGCGCCGCGGGGACAGGCGGCGGGAGCACCCCGGCCACCCGCGAGTACCTGGTGCTGCCGGCCCGGCCTCGCCACCATCCGGCCGGTGCTGCGGGGCTGGGGCCGGGCTCGCTGCTCTCACAGNCAACAAAATAATTACGGCTTTTAAACCGAGAAATCGCAAGAGGTTCACATTTTGCAGATATTTGTGTGACTAAGTGCGGTGCTGCTGCAGAAATCTGGCCTCCTGCCTATTCCCAAGATCATAACAGTCCTGGGCAAACATATGTTTTGCAATCGTATCAGCAAAACACTCAGCCTTTGTTTGCAGCAGGCTGTGCTGTGCTTGCCGACCCCCCAGGACTGTAAACTCTGCCAGATGCCTCGCATCTCCCACTTCTTTTGGTGTGGGATTTTATGTCATCAGTTTTTACAAAAGAAACAAGTCCCTGAGCTGGCCCGTGTGATTTTTACTTCTTTTTTCTTTCACAACATTATAAAGCTATAAAGCTACATTCTGTTAGATAGTTTTACTTCAAATAATTTGCATTAAAATAAAATATGGTAGACCCCAAGAGGAGATCTTCTATTGCAGTTTTCATGGGAGAAGGGCCAGGACAGCTCTGAACCCCTAAATGTACTCACCTGGGGAAGGAAGGCTTCTGCCTACAATTCAGGCTGTGCGGTTTTGAGCTGTACCAAGTTATCTTAACAACCAAGCAGGGAAATTCCATGACACTGAACTTTACACTTCTGTTAAATGTAAAACTGAACACAACAAAATTGTACACAAGCTGTTCCTGTTATCAAACCTAGCAGCTAAATGCAGAAAACACTGAGGACAGTGCTGTCAGAGGAACATGGCAACATGACGCAAGGCAGCACTTCTGCACATCGCTAATTCTGGAGCCTTAAAGGTTTTCTTTCCTCTCCAGTTTTCAAACACCACCACGCCTCTGGGTCATGCAATTAATGCTGGAGAACCAAGGGATACTCTACTGCTGAAGGCTTAGCAGCAGTTACAAGGTTAAATTACCTAGAGATGTCCACATACCACAGCTCCATCCTTATCTGGGGCCTTGGCTTGAAGCTGCTAAGTTTCTCCGAAGAAACTGAGTGTCCTTACCTACTTGCACTTTATAAAATGCTCAACAGAAGCATGGAGAAAGAATAATACAATACTGGCAGAGAAGATAGCATTTTGTGAGCTAATAAAGTAAACTAATGAAGAACAGTGTTTAATTCCCACTGCTTCCTTCCTTACTTCAGGCCAAGGTATAACAAAAAGGTGGCATGGGCTCCTCTTTCAGCACAGGCAGAGAACTGGCTTGCGCTCAGAAAAACTATTGAAAAGGAGAGAAATTACCTGAAAGCTGAAATGCAAGAAGATGTCTCACCATAAGAAGCCTCCCTGGATGACAGACAAATGGTCATCCCCTTCAATGAATTTGTTAATACCCTTGGAAGAAGAGATGGGGGAGGAGGAGAACTCCGTCACTTCCAAAATGGTTTTGTCCCACTGTGGTCATTTGTAGTGCCTGGGTATTTGTCAGGAAGCCTGTTTATATTAACAGTTGTTCCTATACAAAGAACCTTGGCAGATACAGATTCTTTTCTGGCATCGTCCAAGGGAAATTCTCTCTCTTTAAACAACCAACTCAACAACAGAAGGTAGGAAATTGTATCGTGTTCTCCGCTTTCTCTGTCAGGAGAGATGGAGGCAGTGACAGCATGTCAGAAAAACTGTGTACAAAGGGGAAGAGGAAGTTGCACAGCCACAGCAAACAAGTAATAATGGACTTAAAAGCTCTCCCATATGGCCAGAGTACACAAGCCCTGCTCAGGCCCCAGGTATGCCTCTGCCTTAGCAGAATCCCATCACCCCAGCTTGCTGCAAGCCCTTTCTCCATCCCAGCCCTCACACAAGTATTTCCAAAGTGCAACACTTCCAAACTGAAGAGCCCTCACAAACCTGAGCCCCCTGCTCATCTATAAATCAGTACACAATTGCAGACTGAAATTATTCCTATATGTGAGCCAGTATGACCAATTACATGAATGATTTCATAACAGAATATGGCACAGAGCTCACTTGGGTACTGGTTAATGCAAACCACAGTGCAGCTGGGGAACACGGGGACAGATCCATGGTTTGGTTGCATAACAGGAGCATTCCTCTGGGGAAACACAACAGTATGTTTGACCATGTATCGATGCAAGTAAACAGACATCTAGTGAAATGCTCCTATGGGAAAACACAACAGATGTTTAACATGAAAAATATTGATAGATACCGAGTTCCTTTCACCCAGAAAGAGTGCATGAGATGTACTCAAAGTAAACACCGCCTACAGCATGGAAGCACACTCCTTCATAGCAAGCATATCCATAGAAGTTGGCATTTAACATCTGTGCACTCTTAAGTTATCAGAAATGCAATTTTTCCTTATTGCTACGTTTAAAGAAAAGCCCTGGGGAAGCTAAAATGAGACCAACCAGCTACAGTGTGCAAAGCCTAATCCTGCAAACAAAAATGTCTGCACTTTGCTGCTTTAAGTTGAAACAGTTCTGTTTCAGCCCAATAGGGGCAACTTTTTGAGTCAAGTTCAGCACAAACATATGACTCCAAAGAACTGGTAAACCTAGATCTTAAATTCTTTCCACAGAAAAGCCATCCAGGTAGGAGCACTTGAAATGCCAGTTACTGCAATGCCCTGGATATCAAATTAGTATCTTGGAGGATGATCAGATGATTCTTTCCCTGGAACATTTACAAGTAAAACCAGGTAATTCTTTGGGGCTGTGAGCTGATTTGTATTAGTTTTAGCTCCACCTAATATGGTGCCTTAATGAAGTCACCAGGTATTTGAGCAATGACTAAGCCGCCCCACACTGGTCACTATGAATAGTTCCCTGTGGATTCCTCTCATTCTTTGCTGTCCACAGCCACTACCCTTTTCATAACAAATTTCATATGTGTCTATTAATCTCTTCTATCCCTTGATTATACATTTGTTATTTCTCAAACAGCAAAAATTTTTATCATGATAACAATATGGTACAGGAATTAAACCATTCATTACAGTGATGAAAGAATTTAAGTTAAATAGAAGAACGTACCATTGTAGCATGCAATGGTAAAAAAATATGGCCAGTATTTGAAAGCATTCTTCTTGATTTAACCTTAATCTGATTGTCAGATTTTAAGAAAATTATTCTATTATTAGAATTGGTACACAGTTCTAGGGAGGAGAATAAACTGTATTCTTTGTACTACCTAAATTCTTACTGTATGTGTCAAAAAGGATCAACCCTTTAGGAATGTCACTACACCTGATACTTTTATAATAATAACAAAAACAAGTTGTTTACTAGAATGGAGGGCTGACAATTGGCCACATCAGGAAATAAGTTTAGCCCAATATACAGAAGCTTTCCTTTTGCAGTCTTTAGGATTGTAAGGTTGGCTAAGACTGAACATTTTACCCTATTCATACATTAGATTTATTGTCTTTTCTTCGAACCTTATCTGTCTGTGAAATGCTGTTTTTCTATTTCTAGACCCTGCTTAAATGCTGCTGTCTTAATGGCCACACCTTCAACATTAATGGGCAAACGACTTGCAAGTGATCATGCTGGTTTGTGAGCAACTATAAATCAGATCATTCATTCCTAGCCCACTGTATTTCCCACCAAAGACACCATCTTTTCTCTCAGAGCTGCAAGAGGCTGTGGGACTCCTTTGTTTCCCCTGAGCTGTTATCTCAATTGACTGACTTGAACTCACCAAGCTGCAAGAACTTCAGTGGTTTTATTTGTTTCCTGAACTATTTGGTTCATCACTTAGGACTCTTACTGCCCCCAGAGAGTCCTTCTTCTGGAAATTTCTACCTTTAAGATATCTACAGCTCACTCCCACCTCTAAACCACAAGTTGTTTTGTTTTTAATGTCAGCACAGGTTATCCAAATTTAACATTCTGTTCTGCAGTTATTAGGTAGCAGAAGTACAAAGTTTAATTTAGGGAGCTATAAGAAGTTTAGATCTTGAGATTATTCATGCTTTGGCAAGGACACAAAAACAAAAGTATGGTTTCTAAGACTCCTGTAATTAGGTAGATTAAAGATGCATATCTAAAGCTTAGAAGACTGAAAGAGTGCCTTACCAGATTATCCTTCCCCTTTTTTATGAGGGTTTGCAGCTCTTCCTAGGCTGACAGGGAGCATCTGACCTATCAAAGTTGTTTGGCTGGCTGGCTGTGGGTTCTGCTGCTGCTGTTCTGAGGTGGCCCTAGACTCACACACCACACAAGAATACTCAGGTTAACAAGTGTCCTCAGATCCAGCTCTCCCAAAATCAAAGTCTGTGTCAGCTAGTTTCAAAGCTGACCTTGGTATCTCACAGGTAACTTCTGAAGTACAGGGTGTATAGAGAGGGGATTGGCTGTTCAGCTGCAGATTGTCACCACTCCCCAGGGAATGGAACATCTGCAGGCTGCCAGTCACTCTGCAGTCTCTCAGTACTAAATAAGCATTAAGGTTAAACAAAACTAGTTTAACCTTAATAAAAGAGTGTATTTGGAGTTCAGACAAGAAAAATAAAACTTAGCTCACAGCTGTCTAGAACTGGTTTGGCCTAAATAGGTCACCTCTCTTTCCTTTAGTAGCAAACTGCTGGGTCACACCAATGCCAAACATATTTCACAGCTCCTTGAAGCTGGGATACATTCTACCATCTTATACTGGTGTCCCTTCTCCCCAAGATGAATACGGAAAAGGGATGAATATGATGTGTCCACTGAGTGAAAATTCACCCTTAGGAACTTCCTGCAACTCCTAATCCTCATGACTGATTCAGTGAGACAATTCAGTACCTTACTTGCTATGCTGTCTGGAATGCTGTCTGACCCTGCCTCACCACTATCATGTAAAGATGCTCTTGGAAGGCCTGTCCTGCAGGGATGGAAGTGTCCCTATCACTCACTGAGCAATCAACTGCCAACAAACCTTTTACACAATGCAAACGTATGTCTTCAAAGCAAGGGAAGGTCAGCTGAATCATCTCTGTGAGTTTAAGGCTTCTGGGGGTTTTTTTCTGGTTGGTTTTTTTTTGTTGTTGTTGTTTGTTTGTTTTTGGGGTTTTTTGTTTTGTTTTGAATTGCATTTAACCTCAGGAATAGTCTTTAAATGAAAATAGAAGAAAAAACCAGCAAAATGCATCCCATTACTAGCTTCAAACAGAAATAAGACACAACAGCAAGCACATGGGAAGAAAGAAAAGGCCTTTAGGAGTACTGGAGTGTTACACTTGGCTTACTGGAATTGGCTGAAACCATGACAGCAAGTGACCCAGAGCTGCACTGCTGTGAGGTTACAGCGAGTGTGCAGGAAATGCTGTGCAAGTGTCCTGTAAAGAAGTTGCATCTAAAACCTCTCATATTCTGGAACATACAGACATGCAACCCAGAAGTGCATCTTACCAGAAGCTTTTTGCTATCTTTACTCCTAGGCACTCAAGTGTGTTTCTTGAAAATTGCTTCACACTCTGATCTGAGACTCATGCCTGACTTGATTCTGCTGGTACAACATACAAAAAGCTTACTTTTGCAGAGCCTTCACTAAGAAACCAACTAGAAATTTATAAAATGCTTTAAGAAGTCAAGTCAACTCTTAGTCTTATATATATTCACACTGCATTCAAAAACTAAGATATTTTTGTGTGTTTTCTTTTTGTGTGTGTGTTTTGTCATTTTTTTAAAATAAATTCAATGTTTCCCCCACAAAACCACAAGTAACAAGAATGGAATATGACAAAATGTCATGCCATTTAGTGTACCTCAAGACTCAACTATTTATCTGTAGCTTGATTTTACAATGAGATAAATGAAGTGAAATAGTACTAAACTAATAATGTCAATTACTGCTAGAGATTCAGGAACCCTTCTGTCAGTAACTGCACTTTGGGGAACTGTTTTGTGGCTTCTTGCACTTGCCACTTTCAGGCACATGCTCAGAGTGCCTAAGAGCAGCAGCCAGGAAGAAAAAAAGAAAAATCAGTTCTTTTATTTTTAGTTTTCACAGTCTAGCTGTGTCCTGCATAATGTCAATTATTTTTTTGAGTCTGGGAATTCTGGAAAAACATCACAGTTTTTTATTAGGAAAAAATCCAAATAACCATAAAGCCATATTCCCCTTGCACTGTCTGGAATGACCTATCTTGTCAGGAGGGTTGCAAGTTCCTCTACAGCATCTCTCTCCTTATTTACTTAATATATGGAGCCAAGTACAATACTATCATATAAGATTTATCAACTCCTTTAGAACAGTATCTTGGCAAAAAGTTAAGTACAAAAGTAAACAACATCATTATAGAAGAGCAACCCACATCATTGATTTAATGATAGCCATTAAGAAAACAGATCATTCTCTATGTACTATTCAACAACTGATTGTTATAAGTTCAGGAGATAACACCAGATCTGTCATTTTCATATCAGATCTGTTTCTTTTTGCTTCTGTACTCAGAGACAAACCCATTAAGACCTCTGCATGAGGAGAATCAAAAAATACTCAGATGAATCATGCATTTCCTGTTACTTTTGGCAATTTTTATTGGTGTTTTGTTTAAATTCAGACAGCACTGTGATCTTCATTATTCCCATTTTCAGAAGACATGGCTAAGATTTTTGAAACAAATAATTTTTTTGGCCTTTGCTTTCTAAATCAGAAGAACTGAGAAAAGCACTGCTTTCCTACTGATACAAACCCTAAAAGATTTGGCCTGTCTCCTACTCAGGAATCGATACCTTTTTGCTACAGTGGGTCTTACTATGTTGCCACTTGCAGCAATATGTAATTTCTTCCTGTTACAGCGAGTTAAGAGGTCACTGACACTCGCTGAGGGTACACAGCAGGGAGCAGAAGCCTCCCAGCCCATCAGGAGCCACCCCTGCCCTGTGACCAGCGCCAGCCAACACCCGCTCTGATGAGCCCCAGCAAACTGCAGTGCCTCTGCCAACACGTGCTTCAAGGACATGGAACACGTGCCCCTGTTTAACACAGCACAACTTCTGCATTCTTCCAAATCCTGGATAACTTCAGAGCTTGGAGAGCTCCCTCAAGGCCCCTGGAACAAACTGGCCTGGCACCAAGCTCCTGTGGGACTATCATCCTCCTACTGCCACCACCACCTTGGCACTTTTCCACTGGCCACAAAAGCTTTGGGTCCCCACAGGATAACTGTAAAGTCACAGGAGATTTCTGCAGCTGAGCTGCTCAGGATCTGAATAAACCCATACACTCTTCTGGACTTTGTAACATCGCTGTCTGCAATACTGTCATCTAAACCACGCAACTGTTAATACCTTCCCCCATCTACCTTCTCAAAAGCATATTTTGTAGGGCAACTAAGCCGAAACAGGCTTGAAACCAATTCTAGCACTTTCTGTTCAAATACTGTTAAGTTTTTTTTTCTTTTTTTTTTTTTAAGTTAACCACAGTACTGGAACTTAGCCTTAAATCCACTGTTTGTTACAATTGTAATTTTAAATCAACCACTTGCTGTTGTGAGAGATGAAAGGCCACTGCCACTACCACTGCCTACTTTCTATACAGCATTTTAAACCCGTGATAGATTCTGTCAAAGTCTTGGGAAAAGCCAGCAGTGACTGTGTAGCCCCTCAGATTCACATATCCTGAAACCACACACAAAATACACATAAGCAGATGTGCTGTAGGAGACACAATGCTCTCAGATTTCTTTATCAAAAGAAGGATCTTGTAATCAAGTATCTTGTAATCAAGCTACCATTGAAGCCTGATTAATAGCAATTTTCAAATGTAAAGTAAATAAATAAAGTACAAGTAAGTAAATGAAAATGCACACGTACTGTACTAAACATACACAATTTTACTAAGATAGGATTAAAATATGAGCTGATAAATCTGGATATCAAGCTATATGCATTCAAACACCTTCTCATTTTGTCAGTGAAGATACAAATCCATACCTGACCCTCTGCTCCTCACCAGCATGACAACTGCCCTCTGGACACTCAGCAGGGATTCCAAACCAGCAAAACAGAGCAGAAAACTCGGACAGAACTGGACCACATTTTCCCTACTGATGGATGATCACTGAAGCCTGTAAACTAAAATGTCAGCAAAAAACCTCTGGTTCCTTTTCTAACTTGCCTATATTACTAACAACAGCAGAGATGATGACTTTATCAGGATGTGTTTGTCATCTTCCTGAGATATCCTTCTATTGAGAGAGCCTACCACAAAAATAATTCATTCTATTATTTTTGTAAATGTAAATTTCATTCAAGTAACAAATTATAACTTAATATGAAATATGAAAGAAAATCATATGTCCCATCACACTCCTCTGAAGTAGGGTGAGACTAAACCAAATTTGGATTGTAGCAAACAAGGGCCAGAGGCCAACTCTTTAGAGCTGCAGCAAATAAGGAGTTACTTGGCAAAGCACGGGTCTGGAGATGTCAAGGATCACTGCACAATGACTAAAACATACAAGACTGAGACGAGTTCCAGAGAAATCATTTTGGTGAGCCTAGACCAGGGGTTCACAGAGAAACCAGAGTCAGGATCAGCATTAGGATTTGAACCACCACTGACTGGCAGGGCAGAATTCAGTCTTTGGGCTAAGGAATGAGAGAGAACTCCTTTGCATCATCTGTCTAGATTTAAACTTAAGCCTAGTGGGAGTAATTTCGTTAAGGCAAGGTGTTTGCACATCCACAGCCAGCAGCTGAAGTGTAGAACTTGTACTAATCAGGATCCAGAAAGGGAGGTTCAAATGTGGCAAATGAGAGGGCTCCCCGAGTCCCCTCTTGTAACAACAAGAGGCTGATTCTTTGCTCTGAAAGAATAAATAAATAAAAGCCTGTGTACCTGAATTCACACTGCAATATCATCTATATTCTTTCTTCCACGTACAAGGGCCACATTTTCTACAATGAATTCTTTCTCAGGGCTATAGAACAATAATGCAGCATTATACACACAGGCAGGCACTTTCTTAATAGCTGTCCTGCTCTAATTATTTTGTTGAAATACAATCAAGACATTGCTGGGAGGGAATGTTTTAAACTGGAGTCACTTGAGACTTCAGGTTGTTTCTGGCAACACATTGCCCTGGCTGAGGGAAATGGTCTTGTATCAGCAACCAAAATTAATCATCTGACCACGCCTAAGCTGACCTGAACAGGAAAGAAAGATAACCCCCATATAAGCTTGTACAGCAAGTATGTTAGGAGTGAAGGACTTTGCCCAGTTTCATATGATACAGCAACTGGACAAATTCTCCTAACGGCTCTGAACCTCAAACACTGGCTGCTCTGAAAGCAGAGGGAAGAAGAAATTAGCTAGAGGCAAGCTGGGGAGCTGGTTTGCAGGGAGAAACTCCATAAAAGAAATGACAGGATAGGGTTAGAATGTTTCTGCACGGCGATGTGGGCACAGCCCAGGTGGGCAGCATAGATGATGTTAAATCAACAAATTTTGAAAAAACATGAAATGTAACTGCAGTGCATTCAGAACCATTTTAGTTCACTGGGTATTGCCAGTGACCTCCCAAGTATAATTTGTGTAATAGCTCTGAACCTGCTCCAAAAACATCAGACACCTGTGTGTATGCATGCAGCCATCATTTTACAGACTGTAACCAGCTACCAGAAGCCCCAAATGACCAAATTCCTTTTTTCCCTTGTCTATGCCACCTTCCAGGAGGGGAGGGGATGGCAGGGGTGGAAGGGACAGGAATGTGTGTGGGTAATGACAGCCCTATTTATGAAGTCCTAAAAACAGACTAGCTCTCTGCATGGGTACTCTCTGATGAAAAAAACCAACCCACAACTGCCTGCTTTGCCTCATAACAAGACAGACGTTCACATAAAACAAAACACACATTTAGATTTTTGGCTCAATATTCTTCTCTCTGAATTGTTGCTCTGCATATCAACAAATGATCCTTTGTTTTGAAAAAGCCTTACCAGCCACAAGTTTCCCAAGAGAGGGACATCCTCAGGCACTGACAGGCCTGCCCGGTAATAAGTAACCAGCACATATGGGATAGATGGCACAAATCCAGGTCTGACTATAGAAGAATCACAAGAATACTGGCCAAGAGAGAGTTTAAGTTAAGAAGGTATCTGGATATAAGAATGACAGAAAAGTATGGACACAGTTATCCTACAGCCCTGCTATGCTGCCTTGCATGCCAGCTTGTTGACATCTATGTGGCTATTAAAAAACGAGAGAAAAACCACAAACAAATCACTATGCAAAACTTTTTTCTAAAAGTACAATGTTAAGGAACATTGGACACAGAGGTATCCAAGCCAGTCTTAAAGCAATCAGCCTCACATTGTGAGTTACTGGCTAACAATTCTCAGTCAACAGTAGCTAAAAACATTCAATCCCAAGCACCTAGAGCATGGGAAAGACTGCAGTCTATTTAAAAGTCAGGAATATCAAAAAGCTGCAGTAGAAACAGAAGTCTGGACTTGGCAAGTAAATGCCTTTTCCACTCCTTTTTAGACAAACTTCCTTGATGGAAGTTGTCCATTTTAAAGGAATTGAATTTTGCATTTGAGTATCCTATTAAATTATTAACTAAGTATGGTTACAACTTTTTTATAAAAGAATATAGTAACTGTTTTTTTATGAAGTTTGTTGACAGACTAGACCAACAGCACTTACATTAGTTTTCAAACAGTAAATAAAGCCTCTAAAAGCAAATTTATTTCATGTTTTCTCTGTTAACTAGCAAAGTATCAACTAAATATTATCGGCATTTATCCTGCTATTTTGGTCATTATCAGATTTGAAGGAATACAGCTGCACCCATTTTTCCCGTATGTTTTATACCAGTGTCTCCCTAAATGTTTCCTTCCTCTCACCATATAAAACTTCCACCAACTGTTGGAGAAGCTCCCCAGCTGTGTTTGACTTAATATGAACTTCCTCATCAGACTGTCTACAACCTTTAGCCCATGTTCCCAGTAGTCTCAGGGGGCAAAGGGAGTGGGCAGTTGCTCAGAAAGCTTGTAACTAACAGAACATTGTGAAAGCAACATGAAGGGAACTAAAGTCAACAAATTAGATTTGAAGATTTTAAGCAAAGTGCCTGAAGAGACAGCACATATTTTTAGCCTGGTAACAACCTCAACCATTACATAAGTGTATTTGTACATCACCCTGGAAAGCCTACGGTTCCTGTGGTAGAAGGGTGCTTGATCTCCACGGTTTGCTGCTTAAAAACAACAGTTTACATCAAGCAAAGTGTCTCATCTTAGATGCCCTTGAACCAATTTGAAAACTTATTAAAGCAGCATTGCAATTATGTGAAAAGTAGGTGGAGAAAGACCCAGGAAAAAAAAGCTTCAAAGGTTTTCAATTAACTTCCAAGTGGCATTTCCAAGAATCGGCACGTCTGTTCCATACTGTGAAATAGTTTTCAACTGTTTCCTTTGCCCAGTATTTTTCCAAACTGACTAGTACAGCCAAGTACAGCTAGGCAACTCAGAAGAGTGCACAGTGAAAGACATTTCAGAAGAACCCTGGGTTCATGACCTATTTTATGTAATGGAAATATGCTTAAATATGATTCTAATGTAGATATAAGAACTCTTCACATTGAGATGATATCGACCTATGTGTAGCTCTCTTATGTGCCAGTAAGGCTTGTACATTATGTTCTTCCCTGATAGGAGGCCCCTTCAACAAAATGAGGCTCAAAATTTAGAACACAAAAGCCAGTTTTCTGCTGCTTTATTGTTTTCAGTCTCTCCTGACCCTACTGCTTCCCAAACTAGCTCAGCTTTTCAATGACACGAGAACTAGAAGGAGCTAGAGCAATGTACTAAGGTTTCAGGACAATGCCCCAAAACCAAAGCCCCCCAGTTCTCCTCTAAACTTCCACCTGCAAAGCCTTTCTTTCTCATTATGGAATAGTCTCATTTCTGCTCTGCTATAGGTTGCTGCTATTAAAAAAAAAATTCTAGCTCTGCAAGAGCTCATTATTACTTACTCATTATTATTAAGAGCTGATGTCTCTTTATCAAAGACACTTAAAGATTGAAAATATCTGGTCTGCCCCAGGAAAAACAAAGTCCAGGAGAATTTATCTGAATTTGAGCTCATTATGAAGCTGAAACTTGCACAAGTTCAATAAATACAGGCTTTGTCTCAGCTATCTGTGGTTATATTACACCACAACTTCTGCCTTGGAAGAACTAGGAAGGTAGAAGTTGAAATCTCTCCGTGTACACATGTAAAAGTAGAAGAAAACAGGCTGCACTCCTCCCCAGTGCCTGACAGCTGGATCCACTGATGATTAAGGACAGGGGAGAGAGCAAAGCCAGAAAAGGCAGTTTGTGGACATGAAGGATGGCAAACCAGAGGCTTAGGCAGGGAGAACAAGAATGAGCATCCAGAACCAAGGACTCCTAGGGAAAGGCATCCCTGTACTTCTTGGGCTTAGGGTACCTCTCCCCTTAGTATGGGGACTCAGCCAGGACAGCAGCCTTGTAAATTGCTGTGTAGTCTATCAGGAACTAGTGGAAACCATCTCCCTCAGACTAAAAGCAGCTTTTAGGGGGTGAGATTTGGTGTGATTCGACTTCATTGAAGTTTCAAACAGTGGAAGTTTAAGACAGGGCAGGGACTTCATGGAAAACATGGGTTTACCTGAGTCTGTGACCAAAATGCAACTAAATCCTTCCCAATAGTCTGAGAGCTTTGCTGTATAATCTGTTCAGATGGATTCAATTTGTAGAATTGAACTTCCAAGTTTTATTAGTAAGCACAGCTTACAGAAACGCACAAATCTGATGTGAAAATAAATTGGTAGCCTATCTATTCCTTCCACTGTGGCTACTGTATTTGTTTTCTCTCTTTGGACAAACACTCACGCAAACTTGGGACAATTCCAGCTGGTTACATCAGCAGTTTATACAGCAGTAGTTACAGACAAAAACTAGCCTTCATATTACTCCCTGGACTTTACTACAATTTCCTTCTAAAATCCACAGCATTAGCCACAACCTTGTATGTTATTAAATCTATAGCGTCTGAAAAAGGAAATTGAGATAGTTTTATTTTTCACCTTCAGAACAAATAAATCAGAGTTCCAAAGAGCATCTAATTATCACAGAGATTTTCAGAGACATCAAATTATCGTCGACTTTGCAATTAACACTACAGGCCAGTGACAAATGATGCAGGAGCACCTCTTAACACAATTTTACAAAACCAGTCAAGTCCCAAAGCAAAGAGGGAATCAAAGCCTTTCAGATGGCAGGAAATGGTGGCCAGCTGGCAAGAGATTTAATGAATACAACAGCATTGAGCAGCAACTTGAAAACTGTCTGCTTTGGTAAGGCTGAGTTATTAAAGAAATCTCCATTTATAAACAGTGTTGATGGGATTTAAACAGCCTGTGTAAGAAGGATTAAAAGTCAATTGAAAAGTCTGTACAGATAAGAAAGCAAAAAGAAACTGTGCCCTTGAATTCTGTACATAGTGATTAACCTTATCTCTGTCTCCTGGCACTCAGCAGGGGTAAAACAGGCTGCCTTATGCTGGTGAGGTGGGCTTTGTGTTAGGGCTATTTAATGCTTGTACAGTGCTTTGAGCTCTATTGTCCCGTCACTCTCCCCTCTCTCTGTTTTTCCAAACTGTATACTAAAAATCATCTTTTGCCATCCCACTAGTTGCATTTAGCAGATGCCAAAGAGACACATAAATTGCAAGAGTCTTTCCAGGCATGCTATAATGACTAGGTTTTTCCTTCCTTTATGTAATTGATGATCTTGCTATTCTCTGTTAGACTTTTATAACTGTACACTTTCAATATAAACCAGCATAAATATTGACAATGGAGATTGGCAAGTGGGGATTTCTGGGAGAAGGAGGAGGGAGATGAGAACTTGTTTTTAAGGGTTTTTTTTCCTCTTGCCTCCAGAATATCCTGTAATGTTCTGCTTTACCCAAGACTTACTATGGCTCTTAATTTATGTATCACTTCTTAGAATAAGACAACAGAAAGTAACACAAAACTAGCTCTTTTCAGTCCTTAATCCCGCCCCTATCCTTTCTCATCTTCTCACCCCATCCAAAATCCAGGCTATTCTGGTAACTTAAGTTGCCTATTTCTGATGTGCCTTTTGTAAAACAGCCAAAGCCAAAGAGCATTTAAGGTGAAAATGTACAATGCCACGTCTTGTCTTGGTTTCCCTTGCCTGTAACATAGCCTAACATTTGATTTGCTTCCTTTGGTCTTGTCCAGGATACAATAAGAGCTTTATGAAAAAGCTCCGTAAGAATCTGGGCCATTGATTTGAACAAGGACTATTTAGCCATGACACAGCATCAAACAGAGCTGCTCCACACGCCAGCTCTGGAAGCAGCACTGCCCTTTCAGCACAGGGCTCTTAACAGGAGTACAGTGCTTGGCAGCAAAGCTGGGCAGCCTCTGGGACCCAGGTTGCCTCCTGGCGCAGTCCTTCATCTCATTGTACCAGCCTGCCAGAGCTAGTTCAGGTGCGTCCAACGCTGCACCACAAAACATGATGTAAACATATCCCAATTACTTATCTGTGACATTTATCAGCCTATGTTTTTTTTCTAAGGCATTGCAGAAACCATTTCATAAACATAACCAGAATATTACTTGCAGAAGGGGAAAGCTATTCCACTGGGAAGTAATATTTAAGAAACAAACAAACAAGCCACAGATACTTATGAGTACATTGCCTCCACGCAAATCTAGAGTGGAAATGAAGAACATCAATATACAATTGCCCTAGGGAGATTCAATGAGCTTATATTCAATCAGCTGTATTTGTTTAAACCTATATAAAAATCCTGTAGGAAATACATTTTTTCATTCAATAAGCATGGGTTTATATCCTTCAGAGTATGAAGTATTTTGTCATTCAAAATACATTTGTGACTATTCATTTTGCAGCAATGTTTTCATGGTCCGGTCCTCACTCTGGATGTCATACCCAGGGAATCCTCACTGAGGATATAGAAATAAACTTAGCAACACCAATCCCTCCTAAAAGCTTATCACCCTTTTATGCAGTTCCTACTGAAAAAAGGAGGGTTTCTTGGTACTTTCTTCTGTTTGGGCTGCAAAGTCAGCATAGGTAAGATAGCCAGGTCTCCCTATTTGTTAGGGTTCCTACCATCTTAGTATGACACTAAAAAGGATTGGATTGCCATTCTGTGAGAGCTGTGAAAGATGAGGATAACCTTAAAAACTGAAAAACCACCTTGCATCTGAATGTAGTCAGGCAGCTGTCTCATTGAAACATCAAGAGTATCAGTCACAGTTGCCCTGCCTCAATGCACGTACCTAAGGGGATTATGGTCTAAAAACGTGCAGTTTGGCTCCTTCGCTGTGACCTCATGATGTTATTTGGGCATTTATGAATAGCCAGATCTCCGTGCAGATGAGTTGCTAATAACATGGCATGTACCAATCACACTGCAAAGCAAGTGATCTCACCTAGGCAGCTTGTGTAAACACAGCTCAGCCACAGAAATATGACAAGCTTCTGAGCATGCTTAAGGTTATTCCATGAAGAGTATTTATTCTGTTGCCTAGAAACACATAAATAGGGCTTTTGGGGGTTTCCCTCCAATTTTTCATGAAGAAAATTTAGACCAAGAATTCCTTCAAAGAAGGGGGGGTTTCCTATTTTGGTAATTTAGCATACCATATGCTGAAGATCAACTTTTCTAAACAGCATTTCCAAATCTAGCAGTCCTCCTTTCTGAACACCTATTTCCATTAGGAAGTATTCTGCTGTTATAGCCAAGAACTGATGGCACTTCTAGTGGCCTATTTGAACAAATGCACACTGCTGGAATTAAGACCACTTCTCCCCATGAATGCATTTTGGAAAAGTACTTTTTAAAGCTTCCTGGACACGACAGTGCAACTGAATTTAAATTCTGAAAGATAAAAAAGTCCAAACCCATTGAAAGAAGCTATAAATATCTGTCAGCTTCTTCCTTAAATCAATAGATATTTCTTACTGGTTGGCAAACTGGTAGGAAAATAAAGTCTTTGGTTATTCACAAGGTCTACCATAAAAAACCAAGAATGGGTAGATTCAACTGTCTCATGGTCTCATGGAGAAACAGCTAAACCCCAGTTCTGTCCAGATTAGAAGAGGGTAAATCCTATTTACCACCATTTAATCTCCCTTATACTACATCTTTCATTATTAATACTTAAAAGCAGAATTCTATTTCATTTGGAGCAGTGTTAAAGAACAGAAATTCCATCAGAGTAAATATGAAGGTCACTCTATATGAAATTTCTGGTTTGCAAAATATTTACCAAAGAATCCTGAAAGAAAATAAAGTTTATTTTTATATAATGTATTTCATTATTTCAACTAAAGCAGCTGGAAAACTACAGGGGGCAAGCTCTACTTCAGATCAGGCTTAGAAGCTTATCTACTTTTAACAATTGTATGAGCTCATCTAAGAAAAGCAAGCACCTCTCCCCACAAGTCTGATTTGCTGTTACAACAGCTACAACACTATTTTTATTCAAAAAGAAAGAACAAGTTTAGAATGTTTGCTAAATGTTTTTAGTTGGTTTTTTTCCTCCCCATCAAAACAGCAAATCTTTTCTTAAAGGCTCCACTGCTACAAATACCAGGGCAGGAGAAGAAATAGGGGTCAGACAATTTATTTTAGAGATATATACTCTGCATTAAGTGGGATTTCAAAGAAAAATGGTATGATAAGGAGGTTTAGCCAACAGCTTCAGCTAAACAGCCGAAGTTTTTTTGATGCAACTTTGTAAAGTGAGCAGCTATTTATTTTCAATACATATTTATTGAACTCTGCATGGCTTACCTGATGGGTGCAAAAATTGATGGACAAATGACAGAAAGTTATTACATATTCTTCAGTATTTTAATCTTCATAACCACAAAGAAATATACACCTTGAAATTTGAAAATTTATACAGCACACCATGCAGAATATTTCAGAAACAGACACAAGGAAAAATGTCCCAGCTGTAGAAAAAGGACAGATGGGATCCCTGAAAGCCTACTCGAGACCAACCTCCTGTTTCAGCAGAATCAACTGCAGCTTTGTCATCCTGACAGATGTTTGCCTAACCTGACAGAAGTGCCATGAGTCCTTAAGCAAAGGAGTGCTTAAGTAACCTTATTATTAAGAACTATATTTTACCTGGTACCATTATCTGAATGAATCTGTGAACAAAGAATGACTCTTCAGTGTTATAAAAAAAATTATCTTCTATTACTTGCTGAATAATTTAAAACACCACCAGTTCTCAAAGAACATATTGCTAAGAGAGACTTTTATTATGTTCCTGCAGTGTCACTCAGCTGCTCGATTGTCTTTTCATCCAGATATAAAGCAAAACAAACTCAAATCTAGAAGCAAAGAGCATCAAATATAATGCATGACAGAATGGAAGTGACAACAGGTATTTCAACTTAAGTGTGGCTCAAAGCATTATTGTTTGTTGTTCTCAATTCTTTTATGGTTTCAGTGGATTTGTGACTGAGAAATAGAGGGACAAGGATAAAGAATAGGGTGATTTAAAATTTCTAAGGAACAACTCTTTTGTGATAAACTTTTCAGAGCAGGAGACAGAAGCTCCTCAGAAGAGCAGCAGTAAACAATCTTACTGCATCTTAGAACAATGATTTGCAGAGGATGGGAGATTAAAAGAGTTCTATTCCTACTCTATCATAAAACTGGTTGCAGTATGCCATTAGCACAGGGTGGTTCAAAAGGCTTAGATCTCATCTCTATTCAACCCTACTTTTGCACCAGCTCTTGCTGATTTTTGAGAATTTCTTGTCCTTCTCCAGCAGCCCCACTACTACTCTGTCAGGGAGAGATTACTTCTTCAGAGACAGATAAGTAATGACCTTGGACAGAAAGTTTGTTACTTCATCTTCGCCTCAGAAGATGGGGACAAAATGTTCTATTTTTTTCTGTGCAACCCTTGTTACTGAAGAAAACAAGTAGTGGCTGGTGTACTGCTGTCTCCTCCAGACTGAACAAGCCAAGTGATCTCAGCTCCTCATAAGGCTTCCCCTCCAGATCCTTCATCATCCTCATGGCCCTCCTCTGGATGCTCTCTAATAGCTTCGTATCCTTCTTGCATTGTGGTGCCCAAAACTGCACACAGGACTCGAGGTGAGGCCACAGCAGCACTGAGTAAAGTGGGACAATCCCCTTCCTTGCCTGGTTGGCCCAGGGAGAGGTTCCTCTCTGTGCTTCCTTAGCAGTGGCTTAAGTTCAGATGGAACTTTCCACCTGCACTCTCCTCTATTGTTTCTTTCAGTGGTAATTTACTACAATTATATCCCCATTCCCTGCTCACACGAACTCTGCCAAGAGAAAGCAATCCTGTCCTACATTCTGGAAGGCCCATATATTTTTTTCCTCACACAACAGATGTCATCACATCAAAGAACAGTGATGATTATCAGCAAGCCTCTCAAGGCACACACAAAGGCAAACAAAAACACACAGCTGTTTAATAAGTCTTGTTGAGGACCCTCAGTATACTTACAAAAATTCACACAAAAGCAGGACCAATGAGTCTCCATACAAGACTTCTCCCAAATGCATGATGGTAAGATTTCAAAAAACTAGTCACAGGTGATAAAAAGAAGGAATGCGTGGAAACTCTTTTTCAAGTTTTCACAGGTAGAGGTGAAACAGAAGTACGGAAGTCCAAGACCCCAGCCACTGTAAGATGTAGGTAATGGATGGATAACAGTAGGTTTTTGCAGGAGTTTTACTTAGTCGATGTGAAAGGATATTTCTAATGCTACTACAAAAGAAATTCAGGGTAGAAGGGAAAAGGGCTCAAGGACATTTTAAATGTATTGGACTACAAAAATCAATCCTACAGGAAAAAAAGGAGGAAACAATGCTGAGTGCAGCCCTGAAAGGCAGTGGTGTAGCTGACAGAAGCACCCTTCCCTCCACTGGAGCCTTGGACTACCCTAATTTGTGAGCATTTGCACATGTGCGTATACAATGGCACAGTAAAGACAGGGAAAGAAGATGTCTGGAAAACTGTAGGTCTCTTAACACCCAGTGTCCCTTTTCTTTTATCCTACATTTAACCTAGGACTCCCTGTCTCCTTTCAAGAACTCCTTAAAGAAAAACATTTTGCCTGTAGTCATGCACACAAGCCCCATTTCCAGCTTTATTTGTCAATCAGTGCTAGGTTTTCTTCTCTGTTAAACTGACTTCTTATTCACCATTATGGCTCAGTTTGAGGCAATGATCAGGCACTTCAGTCTGTATGGAATAATTTCCTATGAAAAGTCTTAGACACTTTTTCCTACTTTAAAAAAACTTACCATTTCATTGGAGAGCAGCAAAAAGAAAACATCATGCTAGAGCAGTTACCACAGTTGAAACACAGTCAATGATTATGACGTCTGGGAACTGTCACAACATAATAACAATAAATTAATACCTGAGGGAAAAGACTAAACCCCATTGTTTATTGAATTATAATATGAATTAGTATAGCAATCCATAAAGGAAGAAGAGGCTACATATGTGATCAAATTCAATGTGAAATCTCTCTCTACAAATATCTGATACTTATTACTTATTATTGTAATCTTTAAATAATTGATCTTATTTACTCAAGCACTGTACTTATCTGAAACTGAAAGCTTGCCTTACCATCAAGAGAGGCAATTCTTTTCCTACAGTTGACATCTCAAAGAGTTCTCTTCTGCTTAAAAATGTAGTTGGGCTCAATTGGCATTATTTGTTTGCCCTTGCACTATCTGAATGATTCCATAGGAAAAATACTTAAGTCCACAAACAAAGTTTTTTAAAACCAGTTTTCTACAGTTGTACAGCTGAGCTTGCAAATTCATCCAGGTCCAAAAGTCTAAAGTGCATCTCTACAGACCGTCAGTGCAAGAAGGTGTCTGAACACAAGCCAGCTTCAGTGCAGAAAGCATATAATTCTGACACTGTTTTCACCATTTCAGAGCTAATAAACTCTGCCTCTTAAAATGAGAAACAGGTCTAAAACTTCCTGGTAGACATTCAACCATAATGACGGTCAAGTTATATCCCAGATGCATACCTGTAATTTCACTCTACTCACGTCATAAACGACCATACAAAACTAGAAATGGTATCAGATTTCGAGCAGCTGAAATGGCTTTGCTGATGCTGCTCAATCCTGGACAATCCTTACTCTGCTGGAGAGTTCACTGACCTAACAGGATTCAAAAGCCGTGAGCATTCCTGCAGATATGCTCAGCAAATAGCTGTACTGTGAGAGGAGACAAGATCTGTTGAGAAGGCAGTCTTTCCATGGCCTTAGCTATATGCAGTATTTGTAGGTAAACTGCTACTGATTATTTAAAATGGCTTTGGTTAAACTGCCATGTCCATACCTTTTTTAAACACCATTTACAAATGGCTTAAACAAGAAAGAGATAAAACCAAATGAAAAAGAAGCTTTTATAACCCAGTGTACATTTATTTACATCAAGACTCAAACCAGCTTTAACTTTAATGATGGTTATGTATAGAACAGCATTTGCAAAACAGACTACTGACAAAACTATGCAAACATTGTTTTTGCAGTACTGTCAAGTCAGCTTGGGAATAGCTACTGCTGTGGTTTCCTTGTGAAAGTGTAAGCACCTTAGGATCTGATAAGAGACACTGTAGGAGTGTTTTATAATAAAGACAGAATTTCAGTTCCAATTCTTCATCCTCATAAATTCACTAGGGTAACAAAAGCCCCACATGACATAGGTGCAAGTAATTCTGGGCTTTAAACATGAAAACTACTGTTTTGAAGCTTAAAGTAATTGCACTTGATGATGTCTATCAATACTAGCTAAGCCAAACAAGACTTCAAACTCTGTCCCTTTTCAGCTTCAGAAAAGAAATTTATGAAAAGCTTAGCTTCCAAAATAGCAAATTTAAATAGGCATAATCCAAATATCTGCATGTTGTTTACTTGTAATTCAAAATTAGCATACAGTTCTGTGTAACTGGACTCCAAAGATTCTGCTGGATTACTGATGTCAATTTATTGCTGAAATGCTAATTTCAAACGAGTATAAATTAGTTTCTTTTCTGTCCTCTCCCAAGAATCACTCACTCAGCCATTACCTGGACATCCAAAAAGTCTATATATTGAAGAAACAGCCTCCTTTATTTCTCAAATATGGTAGTACACCTTCTAAACCAGAATTTTTACCTGAACTGTAGTAATATGGTTTCAGAGAGATGTGTAATCAAACCATGAAGGGGAAATGGCTCTCTCTGCTTCCGTTATCTTCAGGTACAAAGAGGAAATTATAGAACGGACAAATCATGAACCTCAAAAACAAAGAAACTTGCTTGTTGTATAGTCTGTGTGATAAGAGCTCAAACCAGTAAATTTTGGTATACTCTGTAATTAATCTTTGGATACACCTTCTATGATAAATACTTATCTAATAAGAATACTGCATATACTTTTTCAAAACATCAGTTGGATACAATCAATTCAAAACAACCAGTGGAGACATTGCTTATGTTATTGCAAAAATATATGCTTCATTGCTCAACGAGTCTAGCACAAAAGTTTAAATAGATCTGCAGTAGTCTTTAAAGGAGCCAAGAAAGCCTGTGTGATGTGCTGCTCTTCCCCCTTCAAAAAAATGGGAGAGGTAAAGGAAGTTTTATTTGACAAGCTTAGAAATTTAGGTTTATTTACCTGAGACTCTACAGAACTAGCACAGCTACACTGCAATTTTCAGCAAGTTCAGCTCTGGCCATAAATTACAGTGGCTACAGCCCAGCAGGCATGACTCATTCCTTTTGCAACTGTGCTTTAACATCTAAAAGGCCCTGCTCATCAGCCTGTTTCCAGAAAAATAATATTTTTTGCACACCTGCCTAATGATGACAAGTAGAATTCCAGGCTTTTGTTTTTGCTCAGGTCCCACCTCTCAAGACCTGATGTGCCCAGCTATGTCAAAGGCATGTGAGTACAAGTGTCCCCAGTTTACATGTCAGCCTTGCTGACGAGCACTTTGCTCGAGACTCTTTGGTCCTCTGGTCCAGTGTTAGGCCACAGGACTCACTACTAGACAATAATACTCATCTGGGCAAGCAAAAGGAGAAAATTACAATGAAGACTGGCTATAAAAGGATTTAATTCTGGATGAGAAGGGGATTTACAGAAAATGAGTGAGGAAGGAACCACTAGTAGGCTTCACTCATCTTTCATTAAGAAAAGATATGTTCTTTTTTACTTAATAAATACTTAAATTCATTGCAAAGATTAGAGGCAAAATACAGACTGGTATCTCAAAAACTTAACTATATTTACAGTTTTATTGATAGCTTAAATTAACATGATGCAATCATTCCTTTATAAATGAACTTTTATACTCACTTTGAACATTCCTCTTTTCATTTTCAACTTAATCAGACAAAAATTGCCCAAATCTATTACCAAGAAAAGCTGATTTTAAAAACCTGAAATTTCAAGATTCACATTCTTAAATGTGCCTGCATAAACAAAAATAAAATCTAAATCATTAATTATCTTGAAAGATTTCTGTAATTCATCTGATTGTAAAATTGCTTTAGTAAACAATTCAAAGCTATTTGATAAATATAGGCATGACTACACTATTTAAATGCTAGTCATAAATTGACAAGACTTTCTTCCATAAAAGTGTCTAAAAGGATGTATTTCAGAAATCTGTTTTTTAAGTTTTTGTGTTAACCATAATTAAATCTGTGAGCATGTGTGAACACAACATGTATTTTTTAAATAAAAGGATTTTCCTGACAAGGAAACCAGATCCGGCTCCAAAAGCCATAGCTGACTTCCTGCTCTTTCATTGGACCTAAATAATATTTCAAAGGAAATAAAAAAAAGGGTGGACATTTCTGCTTCTCCAGGAAAACATTAGTATAATGCATCTAACATCCAATTAAAGAGTTCAACTATGAAGGTAAAGGTAATCTGATGATATCTTAGAAATCCTTGTCTGGATCTTCTGTTCATATTCCTCTTAGAAATAATATTATCCTTATTTGCCTTTTGTATTTTGTCTATATTGATAATGGTCAAAACCAACTTGAATTATTTGGTACAGCTTCTATTTCCACTAGCATATGCAATTAAGACATAATAGGATGTTGTAACACAGGCAAACAAAGTCATATGGCTATATCATGGAACACAGACTTTCATGGGCCTGAAAGAAAAAAAATGTCAAAACCTCAGAATTTCAGCATCTATTAAAACCAAAAATTTTTAGATTCTGGGATGAGATAATGGAAAATAACAAAATGGCAACATAACTCATACAAAACCATCTGAATTTCCTTTTATAACCCTCAAAGCTCAACATCAACACAGGAGAGAGAAAGTCAGTCTAGACAGAAGAAGCTTAGCCAATTAAAAAAATTACTTATACTTCACCTTAAATATATATAGAATCGACTGAAATGGCTAGCATTGTTTTCAAGATTTTATGGAGGATGGGCAAAGTACCAAAAACTAGAGAAACAAGAAACAATGCTTTCATTTAAAGAAGGAAACAAAAAAGGAACCAGTTCAGCCAGCTGAATTTCAATTCCTAAAAAAAAAAAAAACAAAAAAGGGGGGGAAAAATTGGCAAAGCAGTTTCTAAGTGCCTAGACGATAATATGTGATGGGGTAAAAGGCAAAATTCAGTTTGACACACATGCTGAGGACAGATTCTGAAACCTTTCTAGCTTGCCTTCCCCAACAGATAATAGGTTCAAACAAGGGAAGGCACATGCTGCTGGTAGTCTTTATAACAGTCAGATAAACTTCTCATACACAGCCTAGATATGATAATTGTTTCTTCCCTGGGGCATCTCAACAGACCTAACAGCTCTCTTCAGCACCTTCCCTACCTTCCCTGTTCTGTGGTTCTGTGAAAATGCATTTTAATTTAGCTATCCCACACATAAGGACAAAGAAAATAATCAACATGCACACTTGGGAAAGTAATTTGGAAAGCACTGTCTCCAGAAGGAACATTGGGAACTGCAGCTTGGGCTCCACTGTGTATTTGTTACCATGGTTCAGCTGCCTAGAAGGCCAGTTTGAGTTAAAATATATAAAAGTAGAAATATCAGGTAAAACAAACAACCCCCTTTCCTGCAAACACTATGGCAATCTGATTGTTTATGATGATTTTCCCGGTGTCAGAATCTACTTGAAAATATTGGAAAGACTTTTAAGGCTCCTGTTGATTTGGTAAAGAAAGGGGAGCCTCTCAGTACACACCTTAAAAACCTCACTATAGGCAAATTAACAGAGGCTGAGAGATTACTTGATATTTTTGCATATACATATATGTATTTTTATATATACACACACCTTTAAGACTCATTAAGATGTCTAAGTAGAAAAGAAAGATTGGGGAAAAAAATTAAGACTTTTTTTCAGATTCATAAATTAATTCACAGAAAACCACAATGAATAGAAATTGACATTACACAAATGTATCTTACAGAGGTATCACTTTCTAGCAGCAAGAAAATGACTCTGAAAGCTCTTAGAACAGAAAATGGACATCATTGCTTCAATTATTAAATAAATTTAGATACCTTTCAGAAATTTAATTTATATTCAGCTTCTGGGAGAGAAACAAAACTCTCTGACCTACACACACAAGACTGAATCAGATTATCACAATTCTCTAACCTGGCCTAGAAGTCTGAACACTTCTTTCTCAGCTTCTGTGAGATGCTTCCTAGTCTGTGCATTTTGCAGCAGAAGGAACTCAAGACAAAAGTGCCCTGATGCAAAGACAGAGAGAAAGAATACTGAGGTACCTGAAAAAAGGTACCTCCAAGGCAACAGTCGTATAAAAATAACTCCTTAGATTCCACAAAGTAAGAAAGGAGCTTTAACACTTGGCAAGGGGAAAACGCGAAGAATCCTATGGAAAGGAAAGATGCAAGGAGAAAAATCAACATATCAGAAGAAAGATGACTGCTATCCATCAGGGAAGAAATGGTGAGCTGCCTCTTGAAAAGGCTCTGGGCTTGAAATATGTGTGAGAAAAATAAAACTTATCTGCTCTCCTAGCCTGGGCTGCCTGACATGTTTCAAGTTAATAGTACCTCAGGCTTTCTGCTGTCCCTCCATAGGCTCAGACTTGCCTGACAGAGCAGTTCCAAAGTCAGGGACATTACAAAAAGCAAGCATTTTATAGTTATTGCTGTACTGATTAATCCATGTCTAAACCTACCCTGTACATTACATAGTCTTTGTTTACATTTTATTACTGTACAAGTTGTTCCAAAGGAATCTTTCCCTTCCCTACAGTAACAACCAGGGAAAAAAAATTTCCAGTAATACATTATGTTTCCAAGTGTGGTAATTGTCATAACAATTTAACCTCCAGTCCATCCTAACAACCATTGCTAGAACAAATTCTCCCTCTGGCCAGCAATGCATCAAGTCTCACTCCAAAATACTGTCAAGGCTGCTACTGGATGCTCAGCAGAAGACTTCAGCAATGTAACTAATTCATGCTACCTGTCTGCTAAAGAAAATTTAATACTGCCAGTTCAGGCAGGATCTTTTCTGTGACAGCAAAATAGCATATTTGACATGTTTATAACTTTCAACTCCCGGGCTTAAAGTCTCAATATTTCCATCACGATGTTGTCCCAAATAAATAGTAATAATGAAATTTTGCATGTCAGAGTAAATTATAAAGTGGTTGGGAAACAGAACCTAAGTTAAATATAATTAGGGTTTTTTTTTAAATTAAGACATTGATGTAGAAAGGATTCTTAAAAATTTAATAATGAGAAAGATTTATTATGTACCAACACATACAGGATTCCAGAGGAGACAAAACTAGATATTTACTCAGAACAGGAGACCCTTAAGACATTTTTGCTGTTTTGGAAGACATGACAGAATATGTTAAGTTAAAATAAACACAGAATAAACTCATACTCTATATCCTCAGATCAGTATATTAGATAAATATGTTAAACATTTCCTAGGACTTTCAGATCATTATGAATCAACGAATGATTGACTGAACAGTATGTCCAGGCGCCCATGGAATAGAGGGTGATATGGAAAGGTGCCCTTTAAAAAACAGTCCTAGAGCAGCTCAGTCCTGAAGTCCTATTTCTGCCTGAATGAAATTTTGAGTTCCTGGGACAGAAAGATAAAACCTTGCTCTACATGATATGGAAACAACAGAACATGTAAGAATTGAGATATAGGAAGAAATATACATGTATCAGGGATATGCAGGGAAGAAGCAATTACAATATAGCACTCATTACAGACCTGAATAATGAAGAGCAGGAAAACATTATCAGCAAAGCATACAAGAAAAGGGCAGGCTGACTATGTTAAAGCTCTTCTGGAGCTGAGCCATCTAACAAACACGGGAAACATTCTGAGAGATAAAATGCTCCACAAAGTGTACTGAGACAAAGTGTTTGTTTAGGAGATGGGGGATTTTTTTTTCAGCATTGTAAGGTAGGTTTGGGTCCTCTTTGCACTGTTGGGTACTTTATAGCTGCTTAAACATCTGGCTAGTTAATATTATGATCTTCTAAAACTTCTAAGATTATCAAAACATCTAAAAACATTATTTTAATATGTTCATAACACTGGAATTAAACTTCATAGGTCTTATAAACAGTACTTCCTATACAGAAGAACAATACAGTATCACTTAAGCAAAAGCCTAAATGACAGTACAGCCCACTACATTAAAACAGAAGCATTCTCTGTTTTGGAGAACTGTATTTAATGTAGATATTTAACATTAGCTTATATTTACTGAGCTCCAATTAAATGTTGTAAACATTTTTGTTCATTTTTAAGCAAGAAATGAAACCTGAAATTCTTTCTTATTTATTACCCAAGGGACACATTAGCAGCAGTACCTCCTTACTGAGCTAGGCTGTACAAGTATTAAAGGAAAGCATCTGTCAGCTGAACAAGCAAACCAGGAGTTGTCTGTTTCGGTCAATATTTCATTTCCACATGAAAGCTAAGAACATGTGCACCCACCTAGGAAAAACAACTCTAAACTTGTCAAAACACATGGGGTATAGGTTTATTTTTTACCAGTACCATCAGTGTATAATTTTTTCTCAGTCAAACTACCTTAACCAGCCAGTAGAAAAACTACTGGGAGATTCACACTCAGTCCTCCAGAATCAAATCCTCCAGGTTTGAATTTTCTACTTAAAATCAAATTAGTGTTGTGATGCTGTTATTCTGGGAAGCAAACTAACATTTTCCATCTTTTTTTCCATGCCCTGAATCCATGGGCAAAGAAACAGTACTAATAGGCTTGTATTTTAATTGCTGGTACAAAACTATTCAGTCAATCATTTCTTGATTCATAAAGCTCTGAAATTCCTACGAAATGTTTAATATCTTTATTTTTATGATTTCCATATGTAAATCAGGTATTAGAATAGGGCTTAATTACAAATTAAATTTCCTCTCCTCCCCCATGATGAAGAGATACAGTACAGAGCTTTCACTGTAGGATAAAGTTGATGAAAATAATTAAAACAGAACTTGCTGTACAGTTGCTCAGAACCACACTGTTGCTTTCTGCAGTTTCAGCATTTCCAGAACGTGGAGGAAAGCATAAATAGACTACAACAATGAAACAGAGCTCCACCAGAGATCTGAGACAATGTGTGCAAACACAGGAACTTCCCTTTTTCAACTCTTGGTAGTCCTTGATTCACAGAATATCCTGTATCAAAAAGTTTAGATGATATAAAGTTGGACATGGGAAAGTGGTAAATTTGTCTTTGACTGAAATTTGAGCTTATATTCTCAGAATTTAACTGGACAGTGACTGTGGTGAGGATTGCATTTTCTGTGCAATTGAAAAGAATGTCAACACTGGGGGGAAGAATTCAGGTTGCATGAATGATTTTGAACACAAACAGCACCTGCATAAACTCCCACTAAGCTTCAAGCCTGCAAACTTTGGCACAGTGGCATAATGCTACTATTGCTGGGGTACAGGGATCTTTACACACAAGTAAAAGTTTCTTTACACTTAGCAGATTGCTAGAGTCCAGAAATTCCACTGAACAGCAACAGTTATATCCATGTAAAACTGTATCCAAACTGTAATATTTGCCCATCCAAACTGTAATATTTGCCCCCCCTGCCCCGCAACTACAAGGAAAGGGAAAATCTACCATGTCTTCATGACTAGATGGCAGATTTGAAGACAGAGCCCAGTTTTACCCTTACACCTCCACTCTCACTACTGATCTGACAGCTTCCTCCAACTCATAAGCAATGCCAGCAACTGCTGCAAAGTTTTTAGAGGCTCATAACTGCACAAAGGCAAATCTTTCTTTTTAACACTTGTAGGCTTGACAAATATGAGTGGGAGCCATGGGGAAAAAGAAAATACCTCTTGTGTAGTTCAAGTGGTCCGGTCAAATACCAAAAGATCTGCTTCAAAAAAAAAAAAAAAGGAATGGGTAGACTGTCTCAAAGAAAAGGTCCTAACAACTCTTTCCAAGGAAATGTCAGGGCATATCTATGCAGGTTTTGCGCAAGGTAATGTCTCAGTAATGCAAACCAACACTAGTTTAGAAAGATATATGGGTAGGGTATAGCTATAAAACTCTCAAATTAAGTCATAATAATGACAAGACAAAAGCACTTCAATTGCTACAGTTTTCTGCTTCAGATAAAATGGAGAATAATTTGTTGTGCAGAAATTTTAGACTGACAAAAATATTTCTGAGTAGTAGCATTATGAAACAGAAAAAAAGAAATACTGAAAACTCTGCGAATAAGCAAAAATACTGAAACTCATCTTGATAAAGGGTGATTTCCATAATCTATTTGATCTATAAACCAACAAACCAAAACTATTGACCCAGGCACTTCTTCCTCCCAAATCAAACCATATTCAGTGTCTTATCCAGCTCTGATTTAGTACCTCAAACATTAGATCAGTCACTATTACATACATTTATTTTGTGGCATTTCATTCTTTTCCTTCAGTTGCTCCATACAGAGAGGTTACATACACCTGTCTGCAGAAGTAAAGACAGAGAGGAGGGGGTTTAAGCTACAATGTCTGGAGCTTTTGCAATGATTGAAAGAACTGTTTATATATTTTTGCCTTAGTTTCCACTTGAAACAGAATGGTATAACTGAGTCCAATCCCTCTGTGTGGAAGGCAATTATTTATCAGCTTCCTTTTGGCAAAGAATTCTTTCACCTCTTATTTTAAAGCACTGAGGGTACCAAGGTGTTTCCTGCTCAGCCATTTATCACAGCAGGCTTATAATTTATTTTAACAAGAAACATAAGATAAAAAGGATATCACAGAAGTGCAATGCCCCACAGTAAAGAGAATGCAATTCTAATAGCCACCAAGACAGGTTTCTAATGCTGCAGATTCTCCTGCCAAAGCAAGCACTGTTAATCCCTGTTGAGTCAGAGCATTGCACAGACTGCTGATGTATTCAGGAATTACTGCCCCCTGCTCATTGCCCCCAGTTAGACTGTCCACAGTATTATGAACAATTGACACGTAACACCAGAGATTACCACCAGCTGTATATGCACATAAACCCATTCCTATGCACACACACACAAACACTCTGCACCATGCTATTAAAACACCACATTTCTTCTGACAGGTCTCACCTTCTCAGAGGTGCGCACATGCTGTTTCAAAAACTAGTCTGAACAAAATTCAAAAATTAGTCTGAACAAATGAACACTTTTACCTTCATTTCTAGATTAAGATTCTTAATTGGGAGGAACAATTAGCACCAGCTGATGGAGCTATTACTTTGGTTGAGTTTTGAAATCAGTACAAAGTTCACAGTAAGTTTGAAGTCACTAAGTTTGAAGTTGATTTTTTTTTTGCCAACACAAGAGGGATGTTCCTACTTCCTCCAGGAAACATACAAGTAAATTCCAGAATTCATTAGATGTTTGCGCTCTGCCTATTCCCTTAGCTGCATGATAAATGCTGGACAAGTGAGCATAATTGAAGTTTAACATTCTCAGAATTCAAGAATAAAATTTTGACCTTTATCATCTGAAAGAAATCCAATTTTTTTTAAAAAAAACCTTCACCTTTCCCTTTAAGATTTAAGAGAAGAAACTTAAACACAGGGGGATTTTGAAATTTTTCCTCTTAAATTTATCTTTATTATTTGTAAACTCCTGCATCCTCTTAGCACAAGGAATTCATCAGTTCTTCTCTGAGCTTTTCCATTTTCCAAGTCAAACATCTGCACTTGCCTTCCCCCATCTGCTGCTCTTGTTGTTGAGTTAGTTTACCATCTCAATCACAGCAACTTCCTTTTCAGTTTCACTAAACAATAGATTGGTGCTCTTCTGAATGAGGTTGCCTTCTGTCTTTTTATCATTCCATCTTTCCCCTTCACTAACCTGAGGTGATAAGAAACACCACTAGCAAAAGCTCATCTCCTTTGCTTCAAAAGAGAAATTTATTTGTTTTATTCTCAGTAACTCTCCATCCTAGTTTTTCCAAGACTAAGATATGCAAAAATACTAAGACAAATACAAAGACAAGCCAAGAGCAAGGCCTCA
>VXBC01010429.1:0-30033 GCA_013399945.1 Ploceus nigricollis | reverse complement strand
TATATATATATATATATATATGTATGTGTGTATATGTATAAACAGTTGTTTTAAAGCAGACTAGGAAGAAGGCCATTCAAAAGCAACACAAACACATTCCTACAAACCACTGCAACTATTGTTAAACATTTACTTGGTTTTGCCTGTGTGCAGTGTTACCCAATAGGCCATTTCCATTGTATTTAATAAAGTAAGTGTGATGAGATGCTACAATAATCAAAGTTGTCAATTCATGACACATTTTAGTCACATATGTGTTGTCCAGATTACACAAACCTCTATATGCAAGAATCTTAAATGAAAAATAAAACAAATCTGTATTACATGAATCTTACAGACTGAAGAGCCTGAGTGGAGTAAACAAAACCTACAGGCTATTTCTGTAAGTCTCACTGTTTTGGGAGTTGCTAGGAGCCAGAAATGGATCAGCAGATCAGACTGAGGAACAGAACTTTCCCAACTGCAGACTCAGCAGCTTCAAAACCAAACCACCCCACCATTTTATCATATTGATCCACATTAAAATAAATGACCTAAAAGAATTTTCTTAAACTACAGTAAAAAAAAAAATTAAATAATTCCTGATATCCTGGCAACTAACATACATGAGCAAACTCCAAGGTGTATTTCTTGGGAATTTTTTGTTACTATTGGAATGGTTTTTGAGCAACTGGAACTGTATATCTCATGTGAACAGTTAATTCCATATTGACTTGACTCACACAATGATGTTAAACCATTTCTACACAGACTTTCAGTTATGCTTCCTGTAGGACCCTCTTTTGCCATTACCAGTATGCAAAGTATCAGGAAATTTAGTTAATAGGAATCCATATTCCTCTCTAACCCTTTTTCCAGGAAGAGGAATACTATGTGTAGTATTTTCTACTAATTTTTGGTTTTTTTTTTTAATTAGAAGCAGCAAGATCAATGTGTTCTTTTTACACTTATGGGGAAAAGAACAGTTGGGAATGTCCTTGAACATACTTGTTTCCCCATGGGCATTTAATTAATAATCTAGGAACACTCACCTCCAAAATAAATAACTGTATGCTTCCAAAGTCCCCACTATGTTTTCAATCACAGTCTTGGGGTTTGAGCCTTTTGCCATCTAAGGACTCCTTTAACAATGCTAAGCCTTGTGCTTCTTTTAAGTATCGGAAACAACTGGTGATCTGACAAAATCCAGGACTACTCTACAAATTAAAAAGAAAAAAATTACAAAGTTTAGTTGTTAAAACCAGAGAAGTGACACAGTTTAGGTCACTGTGAGGGGACAGCCTCTCTTGAATAAACAATAAACACACCAACACTAAACTCTTTCCTATCAGTATCTCTAGATATCTGTCACCCAGTGTTTCTAAATTGTTAAAAGTAACTTCTTACTTTACTGATTTGTCCAAGAATTCTAAAATGTTATTTGAGTAACACATTCACCTCTGCAGATAAATACTAGTCCAGACTTTTTGAGTTTGAGAGGGGAACAGAAGCCAAATATCCTGTTTTAAATTCCTTAAAATATAATTTTGACATTTTTTACTTCACCCTTCCTCTTTTTATTTATAATCCTCCGCACATGAGGAGGACTCAAAACATTGGTGGAAACGGTTCTCCTGAACAGCCACAGCTATTCCAGACACTCCGGGGTTTGCTTTTTGTTGCCCACTTCTCATTTCATGTATGTTGAGCAGAGGACTAAGAAAAAGCACGCAGCCACTAACAACCCTCCTTGGGACACCTTCAGCAAGGTGCAGCCTGTGAAACAGGTGCTTCACTCTCTGTCTCCTCATTTACATCTTTGACACTTGGCCTTCCTCTTTCTACTTGCAAGTGCAATCCACACCCAACAGCACGGCTCACTGTGTTTTTGAGGGAGAGATACTCTTATTTTTGGGACAAAGGCACAGTCATCCCCTTGGTTAATGCTAACAACAACAGCAACCAGTACCAGAGGCCCAGAAACTAGGGTAAGGTAGATGTCTCACAGTCCACTTGCCTTGTTAAGACACTCCCTGCCTGCCTCCGGCAACCTGCCACTCAGACAGAGCCAGAGTTCGGCAGCACATTTTAACACCCTTCCAAAAACCTCCCCCATTTTCTGTGCAGTTGTGTGAACCAGTATAAGCTACTAGGAGACATACTAGCCTACAGAAATAAAGTTTCAAAGGTTAGCTGTGCCTTATTTAAGAAAAATATTAAAAAAAGAAGTAATCTCATTTTGTTTGTGAACTACCACCCAACAAGGATATTGAAAGCCTTTTATTCTTTCATATAAGGTGGAAACAGCAAAATACTGTTCCCATTCTCTAATAGGATTTAGAATTTTCTCATATGAACGGACAGCTCTGTTGTAATTTCACTGTTTTCTGAATAGCAAACACAAAGAGCACAGCCTGTAAAATGAGAATTTGCTTCCCCTTACATGCATATCTTGCAGTTGTCAGTCTGAAATGTCATCTGCTATCCAATCACACTTTTTGAAGCTCTCTGCTACCAGCTTCCCATTTTACTAACTTAGTATCAGCAAATATTTTAAGGAGGTTAAGAGACTGTCAATTAAGATAACAAAAGAAGAATCCTAAAAATTGCCTCACTAGCTCTTTTATGCCTATGAAGAAAGGGAAGAGATGCATCTTCCTCTCCACAAAAGTGACTAAACAGCAGCAACATTTATGTAAAGGGGAGAGCACAGTTCAACATTTTCATATGCAATATAGAAGATCATAATAATATAATAATGAAACTCCCTTTCAGATTTAGATCTGAAAGCATAGGCTCATCCTTCAGTCTCACTAAGTCTCAGGATATGCAAACATAACGCTGGTAAGCCAAAGAAACCCTAAATTGTTGTATAAGCACTAAGGCACAGATATAAAAGGTTATTTTCAGGACTTCCTACAGCTTACAAAAGGGAAACAGCCAGAGAAGCCCTTTCTTAAAGCAAGTCTTCAGAAATCTCTGCAGCACTGAACAAGATTCCCTCCTTCACACAGCTCCCTTAATTACCCTAATTTGAAAATATTCCAATTAATTAGCTAGAAAGTGAGCATAAAAGGAATGAGGTTGCTAGCTCTCCCATTCCTATCCAACAGGAAGAAAGTTTTCTTTAGAGAAAAAGTTACTTTTGCTTGTTATCTAGCTGATAACTAACAAAAAACCTAGAAATCCACAATACCATTACCATACCACTCCTCCTTTTGCAGCTGTGGAATTCCATAATTTTTTTTAGAGCTTCTAAGGAAGGCTTTTCTCAGTCACTTCTCTGGGTTTAGATTTTAAACAAAAAATTAAAAAGACTTGTGTATTAGGGAATTTAAGCTATCTTTTGCTGGTAATTCCTCCATAAACTGCACATGTTATTTCCCCCTCACTTTGCTCCAAAGTGCAAGGAATTTTATAGGATAATGTGAAAGCTTATAAAACCATCACTGAGGGTGCAAAGATTTAAGAAGGGAATGTTTGATATTAATTCAGCAACACCAATAAGGTATCACAACTGGTCTTTTAAAAATCTCAACAGTTAATTCTGTATAGATCAGGAAAATAAATGCATTTTCAAAAACTGATTGGAAATTTAAATATTACTAACTACTGCCTTTATCCATATTTAAATATAACAGAAGCAAATCCAATTATTCAGGGAGGAGGGAAAAAACTAAACTTGAGTTTTAAGAGCTTTCTGGTAGTTAGCCTCTCTTGCCTTTAATCTTCCCTCTCATCTATTTCCATTCTCATTCTCCTCTGTATCTTTGCCTCTTCTTCTGAAGGCAGTAACTCCTACAGTCAATATTCCTGTTTGGTGCTTGTCCAAATCTTTGTTACTTGATAACAACCACAAGTTCCTGCTTCACAAACTAGCCTTTCACAGCCTTCTGCTTCTGTATGCATCCCATCTGAACCACAACAAAAGTCATATGTGTTTTCCATATAATTTTCTACCTTTTTTTTTTTTGAGAGAGAGAGGAAGTAGGTTAATGAGTTCTGATGTATTCAGTTATGCCAGATACTTACTCAGCTGGAACATTCACTGCAGATGATCAAATCACTCATTCAGTTGTGGTCTGGAGTTATTTTACATAGTGCATCAAAATAGTTTAAGTCCTTAGCTTAAAAAAAATTTCCAAGAAAATTCCGGATCTATTTAAATTGATTAACATAATAAAAAAAGAAACTCACTAAAACATGATGAGAAATAGCAACTTGATATTTACAAAAATAATGAAAGACAGTACTGCAAGTGTAAACATTTTACTAAGCAGATATAAACACAGCTTTAAAAGAATAACTGCCTTTAGTATAAGCTGAGGTCAATACATTATAAAATGTGAAAACAACTTTCAGCTCTAGTTAAGATGCAAGAAAGTTCTTGAATATGATATATAGTCACACAGAAAAATGCAAACAACAGATCTACACAACTCGCACAGGCATAATTTCCTCAGGAGAAAATAAGGAAAAAACAAAAAACCACCACCAAATAAAACCCCAAAAACTTGAATTCATTCCACTCCTCTAAAGTACTACATCTGTTCCAAAGAGGTTAACTTGTTTGTTCTGGTTTATTTGGATATTAAATGCAAGATAAAAGATCTCTAGGCGAAATGTAAAAGATTGTATCTTATTTTTGGGAAATAAACAGATTCCAGAGGTGTGTTCCTGCCCAGCCAATCCCGAGGCTGTCGTGCAGCTCTGCCACCTCTCTGAGCCCAATCACAGCCATGAAGGGAAACTCGTTCTGCAGTCTGTCTCGGCAGTGCTGATGATGAATGGCTGCTTCAGGGGAAGAGATCAAGCTGTGCAGTAAATCTTCCTATTTGTTCCATCTGCTTTTCTATTTTAAACAGCTGCAGTGATCACCCTGGCACCCTACATTAAGTACGTGTGAATTTCATAAGAGAAAACATTTCTGTAAGTGAAAACATGACCTAGGGAGGACAAACCTTTCTCAAACTGAACACTGCAACTTCTGCAAACAGCTGCAGAAATTTACTATTACTTTGTATCTGCCTTCCAGAAAAGATATGGCATCATCATAGCTCAATTTTACAGCTTTTACAAGGTCTACTTTGCAGCCATAGCTGGTTTCAAGATGATGGTGTTCTCCACCTTCTGTCTTCCTGCCTAGCTCCACTTTGCAATACAACTTGTAAGATGGAAGAAGTAATATGCAAACAGAGTATGTTTATTAGAATATGCAACTCAAATACACAAAAGCCTAACCTGTAAGCCTTACTTATATTGTAACTGCGCCGAGGTTGTACTAACGTAAGGTATGTCAATCCAGCCTCTTTCCAAAGGTCACCATTTTAAAGGAATGCTTTCAATAAAGGCCATTACAGATTTTAAGCCAAAAAGACTGGTAAACATACTGAGACAAGCAATGGGTTTGGGTGTTTTTTTCCTTTGGTTATAAACACCATTCTTGACTGGTCAGATTCCAGTGTGGCCAATTGCTGCTTTCACTTATACTTTCACAGTGTTGTTCTTTGTCTCCTGACATACTGTGCAGCACTGCTGTGTTCTGCTAAACAGCTTCCTTGCTTCTCAAAGCTAGCTACATTTAAATGCCAGCAAAACAAAGTTTAGTGTCTTGATAAGAATATCTACCCTACCCCCAAACTGAAATGTTTTAGGATTCTGAAGAAGGAGAATGCTAGCACATGTAGATGTAAAGACAATAACATGGCTCTTTTCCTATTACTCTTTCTCCGCCCCACCCTTAAATTCAGTTTCTTTGAAAGTTTGAATATGTTTAGCCACTTCTGAATTAAAGTAAATGAAAAGTGAAGTGAAATGGCAATAAAATGAAATTGCAAATAGCAGCACTATAGGTTGCCGTTTCAAAGTCACAAGAAATTACAACATCTCAGATAATTTCCACCATACTCTATCTATGGTAAATTTCTTCACATTAATATGTCATGCTAAAGAAGTTTTCTAAAGTGCAATGGTATATAAAAGTTAGCAGAAAATATTTCAACTTCAACTAAATATACTTCTATAAATACATCCTATCAGCTTTTCACATAACTCAAAACTATCGTGAAGTTCCATGAGCATTATTTACATTTTACAGATAAGCAAACTGAAATGGGGCTATAACTCGTCCAAGATCACACAGCAAATCAGAGAGTGGCAAGGCCAGGAATAGCGCTCATCTCCCAGGCCATTCCTAGAACTGTTAAGCCCATTTCAATATCACTGAAGCAGGAGAACATACATTTTGGGGAGAAATGCCAGAGGAAGATTTCTTAGTAAGGAGTCAGAGAGAACACTCATGTGCCAAGTTCTTGGGAGATCAAAGTCTCGATTATATTTCTGTCCCCTACTTGCAATAAGACAACTTGTTGAAAGTGCCTTTCAACAGCAGGACACATGAATGTGAATGTGACACCAAGTTGGCAAAGGCTTCAGAAGTTAAGATTTGATCTTAAAGGCTAACTACAGTATCTTTTGATTAGCAGAATTTAAAGCTGACACGTTTATACATTCAATGTATAACTTTGTAAATACAATGACCGAACAACAAAATAACCACAATCCCAGCGCTAATCTCTTAGGAAGAAATCAAAATTATTTGAGAACTGCCTGTACAGTTTCTATTATTTCATAAGTTTCATATTAAAGAAGATTTTAATATTTAAATAAGTTTTAAGGCTATTAGAGACACTTAGCAACTTTAAGGAGCATTTCAGGAAAGGAATTATAATTTTCTGTATTCAGACAGACCTAAAGTAGACATTTTGAATATTATTCTAATGGTAACACCATACATGGTTAAGTCATGCTACCAAGGCATTTTCTTTTGGTTCACCAGTAAGGACTAGAAATATTGTGCAAAAAGCCTCTGCACAACCAGCATGAAAAAAACAGGTCAAAGTAACAAAACAAAACCCCGAACAAAGCAGAAAGATTCTACTTCACTTACCTGCTTTCAGCAGTCTTAGATTTATGCAGATAATCCTAAATTGTCACACTCTGTCAAAGAGCTGCAACACTAAATTGTGACCTCCCTCAGGCTGACAGTTTTGTTTTCATTTGGGATTTCAAATAGTTGAACTTCATTTATTTCCTCACCTCCCCACCCCCATGTCCTGCCTCAGCAGTACCTCCTTCTGTTATGCTACCGTGCGTCAGCAGGATGCATTCCTGCAGCCCCACATGCTGCATGATGCAAGAATGTGCAATCTGGAATGGCTGTTATTGATACAATCCCAGCAAGGTATCTGCCTTATGGGCACACAAAGTTGGGCAGATCCTGTCCGTACAGTCAATACAGAAATCAATATCTTTATGTAGTAAGCACCAGTGGAAATGAACAGATCTTTAAAAACAAATTTTTGATTTCATGATGCAACATGAAAGTTGGCATCATGTGACACTGTAGGAAAATACTATGATGATGGCAAAGTAGGAAGTAAGAGCAATGAGAGGACGACGACAGAACAGGGAAGGAAAAAGCTGAAAGGAGTTCAGTTTAGAATACACTAACTAAGGTAGTCATCAAGTCATCAGACATGATCTATGCCCAGACAGCTGAGACAGAAAATGGAATTTGAAATTCAGAGACCAGAGATGGTCCACCTCAAAGAAAACTAATAGGGAAAACATTGATGAGTTTGATAGCGCAGAGTAAGTGTAAAAAAAGCTACAACAATAATACCCTGCACATTTAATTAACATGAACATAGAGAATTTGCACAAAAACACTAGCGCCAAAAATCTTAATTCGCCTAGGAATAAAGACATTTATTGAATGGATTTTACCATTCATGTTGCTTTCATTTTTAAATTCTGCCAATCTAATATTTGCAAGTTCCACTCTTTCCTTACAATCCCTGGCTGTAAAGCTTAGTGAAGTGACTGGCTGCTAACTGCCAAGTATTCTTGTGCCTTAGCAGGATATAGGCATTTCATTCTAATAACATGATTTTATTTAGCAGTTGGCACAAAACAGGAATTAGGGTTATGATTCAGTACTTGGTTGTCTCAACAATCTAATGCTGAATGAACTTTTATCTCCCTAGCATTTGGTAATCAGACTATTAAAAGCTTAAAACAGGCAAAAAGGTTTCTAAAACTTTTTTTCTACATAAATCTTCATATTTCACAGGGCACTTTTCAAGGACAAGAATACTAAACAATCAGCCAGAGGTGCATAAATTCCAAAGCAATATTTATTGTGTTACTATTAGCTACGCTTTCTCCTAATACCTCTCTCTACTGCCCCATATAAACACTCTCACAAAGCTCTCACTGAAAAATACTGCTCGCTTTGAAAATATTCTCAAAGCTTTACGTTCTCACAACCTTTATAGATCACAGAATTTTTCTTTCCCAGAGCATAGCAGTGAAGGGGAAATAACACTGAACAAGCATCAGAAAATTCTTCCTAGCTTCATAAGCTACTGTGTTGCTCTCCCTCACCAACCTATACGTCTCTGTTCCCCACTCCAGAAACAGTAACTAGACTTCCTCTCTTGTTTCAGCTCTGTCTCCAGAGAAGCAAGCAAGCAGCACCCATTACAACCCCTGCTCAGCTCTGAGTACTGCTCCCAGCATGGCTGCACAAAGCTCTGCCTGGCTCCAAACTCACCTGAAACAGTAAGTCCAAAAGCCTCTGTCCTCCAACAGGCTGACATCTTGAGCCACAGGTGCAACCTGCTAGACTGTCATCTGTTGAAACCCACTTCTCAAATTCTTCTACTCCAAGAAGGATGAAAAGAAATCACTAGAAGAAATGGTTGTATTTGAGCTTGGACTGTGTCCTCATTCCATGAAAGCCTAATGCCAGAGTTCAGCACTTTTTTTCCCCTTCAGCTTATAGAGTGGTTCTTCCAAAGGGTAAAAAGTAAAACTCAAAAACCAGCACTTGGACAATGTAAATTGTAGGTGCTCAAAGCTATTCCTGAATTCTGGTCCAAGTACAGATCTAATTACACTCACTAACACCTCTATAAATCCCCCCTTTCCAAACCTGCTGGGTCTAGTAATGCATAGGGGGTCCACAAGAAGCAAGTCACTGGGATAGATTAAATTAATAAATGTCCACTATTTAGGTTGGGGATATTCCCAGATTTCCAGCAGGGAGAAATCAAGCAGACCATTACACAAGCACAGCCTTACCAGCTTCCATTTTGCACAAACTGCTATTTTCCCTGGTTCCACTCCCAAAGTATAATAATCTACAATAAAAGGACTGACTCCATCTTTTCAAGGACATTGATAACTTAATGTTAAAAGGAAAACTATGGGGGTTTTGTTTTCCTTTGGTTTTGTTGCTTGTTTCTGTATCTGATATTCTGAAGATTAAAACTTCACAGAAGAGGGAAGGAATCGCCAAAAAGGAAGTCTGCTAACCTGACAATGGGCCAGCCTTTGGTTTTTTGCTAGCTATTCCAGAAACAACAACGAACCAAACAAAAAAAACCCCAGACTATTTTGAAGTTCCATATTTATAACTCTAGGCTTCTGATGTTCATAAAAGCTTTTACAACTAGGAGGCCACTAAACAGTCACCCCAGGTATCGTATAACTAATTCATGTCACTTGGGGAAGGTAGGGAGAGAACTATTAGCCCAGTCTTGTGGGAAAACAGGGAAGAACTGGCCATCATCATCCACCTTCTTTAATCTACTGCCAATAGATTAAACCAATAATTGTCTACAGCACCACTTGATGTTTGGCATTCGCTACATTTCCTTCCTTTGCAAAATCCTTTAAGAAAAAGTTTTGAAGATGCTGGAATATATGTTTTAGCATGCAGGCATGCTTTAACACAGATGGAAAAGTAAACATTAATAAGAGCTGTTATCATAATAAGTTCACAAAACTGCAAACAATCAATTTACCACCATTTTATGAGTTAAATCTTGTCACTTCAGCCACAGCAACTGACAGCATGCTCCCCATTTGATCCATTTTACACATCAAGTCAGACAAGTCAGTTTTTATAGATGAGCTACTCCAAAGTTAATGGTAATTTAGTTAATGCGAAATCATGGGAAGTTACCCTAAAATCAGAAGGCCTGAGTGTGAAGGGAAGTGTTAGCATATATCTTTTGACTTCAGTCACAGAGAAACACTCAGGGGCTCTTCAGGTTGCAGATTTTCATGGTACTGTTCGTGAAACCTCTGGCATTTCACAATGCCCATGGCCATCCACTATGCGCAAGATTCAACTGCACACATATCTATGTTTGAGAAAAGGTCTATTAAACAGAGTAGAAGCACAGTGTCACTAAAGAGACATGTATTTCATCTCCTATTGTTTGATACAATTAGGAGATGGGGAAATAAAAAGGCATCTGCACATTTAATATATGCTATTATGTCATCTAGTTGCATGTTTGCTTGAGGCTTACTTCACTTGGCTTGAATATAAACTTGGAAGAACTTCAGGTTCTTTTAATGCTAATGATCTAGTTCCTGCAAATGAACTAGAAATGAACAGTCAAATGAAAAAGCTTGACATGGGAAAACTTAAATAGCAACAAGAATACACAGCTCTCTTCAAGAAGCATTTCAACTTCAGCCTCTATTAAACTCAACCCAGTGCACAGTACTTGTTGACACTGTTTTGCTCTTCCTCCAGACTGTCCTGCTGGTTCTGCAACCCTGTTTCAGCCACTTAGCTGCAGTAGTGCAGGTTACTCACATCTCACTGCACTTGGATTTTGAAAGGAAGTTGCAAATCCACTAGAGACCAATTATTTTCTTTCTAGGTGCCAAACTGTTCTATGAAGTCTTATACAAACACTCATTGATATTTTAAAGAACTTTCCTTCTTTTCCCTTAATGGGAACTTCTAGATGCAAAGATTTTTCTCTGAAACTAAGGATAAACAGAAAACTCATAAGAAATACCAAGAGACACCCAGTTTTGGTTCAAACCTCCACCAAGAGGTGGCAGTCAGTTATAAAGGAATAATGAAACTACAGTGCCCTCATGTGTGAGGGGATATGAATTAGAAGAAGTCTGGAGATCTAGGAAGGGAGAGAAAAGTTCTCAAGCCTTCAGGACCCTCACTGAAGAAAACAATGCTTTCCAGCATGTGGGGATAATTGATTGCCCTCATGCATTAGGACAGACTGGGTACTATAAACATGTGCAAGAAACAAATGACAAAACATCTCCACTTTCAACTGCCTTTTCAGATGCTTGTGAGTTGGAAGTTTCATGTGCATTCTCACCACAGGAACATAATAAAGGCAGTTTAGTTATCTAGTGTAGAAGCCTCTAAATAGTATTTCAAGGAAGTACCACCTTAGCGGAAGGTCAAATTTACAAATACAATAAACACTGTGCAGACAAGTCCAATGATGTTGAAGACAACAACATTTCTTCAAGTGTCTGAATCTCTTAGCAAAGATCACACTTCACTCTACTACCCAGGAACACAAAAGTTATCTTTTCTACAGTTATACAGAAATTGAGGAGGGTAATTCATAAAAACATTCATAGAATGTTTTTAGCATTCATAAAACCTGTAGGTCAAGTTGGAAGTCACCTAAGTTAACCAACAGGAAGCAGCGAAGACAGGAGTGCCTTATCAGTCTCATCTCTCACTGTGCTAGAGCTTTCTACCCACCACAAAAAGGCAACTGCATCTATTCACGACCACAACCTCAAGCCGAGAGACTGGTGCTCTCACCTCAGCAGTGAGATCACTTAAACAAGATAGAGGCCAAGTCCAAGTCATTAATGGGCCCAAGGTGACTTCATCTCCTCTCTAAATAAAAGTTAAGCTGTTTAATGATGGTGACACAGCCAGCACTTCCAACTGCATTAGTCCTGCTTTACATGCAATTCTTAACTTGCTCACAGGCATGGAAATGAGAGCAAAAGCTAGTTCAATTCTCTCATCTTGGGAGCCCAGGCATGTAAAGGGCATGACTTTGAACCACCTCAGGGAGAAAAGGTGCTGAACCCAGAGTCCTCACTCTTTGGAAATGCTCTAACTACTAAGCTATTTCTCAGGAGTGGGAGGGGCAGCTCTGGTTTGTTTTGTGCAAAGCCCATCTGATAGGTCTTCAGTAAACATGCTCCAAGAACACCATGTTCTGCAAGCCCTGAGAGGAGATAGAAGGAAACATTTAACCTCTGGATCCACAGTGCGCTCACTTGAGCACAGGCATGGAACTACTGCCCACTTCCAGACCTGAAACACCCTTAAGCACGGCTGAATATCCGATGAAGTTCTGCCTAGATGCTCACTGACTCCGGCTAAAGGGTTAGAAGGATCCTGAGTTTTGAAGCTCTGAGCTGGGTCATAAACACAAGCTTCCTGAACTCAGCTCCTGTCTTTAGACTGCATAATTGTCTTTCACTGACTTAGTGAAAACCAGAACCTTTGTCTTGACAAATAATTATAACACAGACAGGACAGAGGAACTCCCATGTTGGTGGCTGTAAGTTATCTTATTCCATTTAAAACAAACAAACAAACAAATAAACCCCCAAAACCCAACCCAAGAAAAAAAAAAAAAAAACACCCACCCACCAAAACAAACAAACAAACAAAAAAAAACAAAAAAAAAAACCCAACCAAAACCACCAGCTGTACTATAAAAACATTAGGTTTGAAAAGCAAAGCATTCTGATGCTAGCAACTACCAGAAGTTGAGTCTACCTAGATTATTTCAACTTTCAATTTTCAAGTTTTTCAATTTTCTCCCTACTGTAGGGAGAACATTTTCCTGTTAGGGTTACTTTTTCCGATAGTGCCATCTGTTGCAGAACCTCACCTCTTTTATTGTTATTGTGAACGATATAGCAATGATAAAGCAGGGACAAACTTGTCAATGAAAATACTGCATAGTAAGCTCTGTCACAATAATGACATAAATGTATCCCAAGTGGCTGAACTATGGTTCCTCTGTAGGAGGCTGTAAGAACCAGTAAGTAACAAAGTGTAAGAAACAGTAGACCATGCCACCTGAAAATACCTCCAAGTTAACTCTTTCAGTTGCATACATATAGTAAGGGAGTTCAAAGAATTTGAAGAGTATTTGCATCTAAGAGGCCACAAGCTCCAGCCCCCTTCTTTCACTAAAAATACCACGTATGTTCTGATGCATAAGACACTGGTAGCAAATCTCTCGGGACATAAGCAGTCTGTTGGGTCATTGCTACAGCCAGAGTTGAATTAAGTAGAGCACCTTTCCCACTGGATGAGGCCTTGCCATACAGCAGGATAAAAGCTAAAACGCAGCCAGGAAGTTTCACCATGCAGGGTCCCTCTGAGCACACACCAGCAACTCCTGTGCACCACAGTCACACAGCAAAGAATATAGTTTCTTCTAGCTAGTGAGGACGGCCAAAGAATTCTATTTTCCACTATCTCTCTTTATAATAGTGGACAATTAACAGTATTTAAACAGATTTTAGCCTTGACAATGCAGTAGTTTTACTCTGCTTGGAAAAAAAAAAAAAAGCAAATAGCAACACTACCACACAATACATTATTTTACTTATGATAATACAGTTCAGCAGAAAAAAAAAATATTCCCGAGATAGCTTAAACATGTTTACTGGTTAATTTTGTTTAACAGGAACTAAAAAGTCCTAAAACTTTAAATGTCAGCCCTCTCTTCCCAACTAAAATCTACTCTTTTGTTGAATCTGTTCTTAGAAAAACTGGTTAGGTGCCATGTGCTAGTTTAAAATTCTTCTCGGATAAGCCCAAAATTAAAGTTAAGAGTTATTCACCAAAATCTTCTAATAGTTTCATTTCCCCTAAAGTCCTTCATAGAGATCCCTTGCTAGATCCTTCAGAAAAAGAAAATAGACTGATTATGGCTATTATTTTCACTTAGTACCTCTACTAGTATTTTCTGGTTAGATCGGGGAAAGTCTATGCCACGGCCAGCAAGAGAAGACACCATCATACGTACTCAGGACTGATTTCCTTCACAAACCTCAGCTTTTTGACCCCAAATCTTTCAGTTATTAAAACATCACTGTATTTGGGTAGGGGACTTTTTCCCATTGTTGTTTTGGCTTTGGGGTTTTCCTTAATACGTGGGAGTGCATGCCTCCTGTGTTCAGATGTGGTGACTTTGTGCAGTGAGTGCCTTTTTCCTTCTTTCAGTTTTGCTTTTTTAAAAGACATATTGATGCCAAGGATTCATTAACAATACAGAGGTAATATTAGGGAAGTTTCAGTTGGAGATAAATACCTTACAAAACTGAAATAGTGACAATCATGAATTAAAATAGAAATAGGCATGAAACTTGAATATTGTGGTGATTATTCATAATTAATATATAAGGTGCTGATTCACCTACTACCACAAACTTCTTATTCATGAATGCTTTTCTTCTCCCTTTACTATAACTGTGTCAGTCATCACTGCTTTAAGTCAGTTACAATTACATTATTTCTAAAGACAACTAGCAAGATACCATCACCAACAAAAAAATAACTAAAAATATGCCCCATCTCAAGAAGTTTTCATGTTACTATTCTGCAAGCAGAAATAGCATGAGACAAAAAGGACAAAAATTTCATTTTTCAAGAGTTTTAGAGTAATACATCTCAATTTATATTGATGTCACTTCAAACAAATCAAAAACTGGCAACAAAACATGAGACATGAAGTCTCCCCCAAGTGTTCCTTCAAATTCATTACATCTTCCTGGAGCAGGTGCACCAGCTTAAGTTCATTCCATGTGGAATTCCGTGAAGCACGTACAAGTGAGGAATGTCTATTTACTGCTGTGGCAACTGGCACATCTGGTAGCCCACACTGAGCCAATTTAGTCCTGAAAATACTGCAGCTGCATTCACATGACATTACCTTTAACCTCCCGGGCCCTGCTGAAAGGTACACCACACAAATAAATAGCTTCCAGGCTCCATATGGACCATCCAAAACCTGCTCCCTGCTCTCTACTCACAGTGTAACTTCTCAGATTAAGAGACAAGTGTGAGTGTCAGCTTGGCACAGTGATCACACTTACGGCCACTGGAACTCCAGGAAACCTGAAACCTGTAAGAGGAGACATATGATTGCTTATAACAAATGGAAGTACTAAGAGAGTTTTGAAACAGAATCCTGCAGCAACGTTTCAAGATGCTTCTGTACAGACCAACCAGCACGGGGGCCTCAACCCTGCAAGTACATGTATGCTTCACTCTACCACATGTGAGCAGCCATTCTGGCAACTTAGGGCTGCTCCCAGGAATAACAGGCAGACAGGGTTTTCTTCTGGATAATGTCTGTAGTACACAACACTTTTAATGAAGTACCTGCTGGTTTATTTTTAATCTATAATTTTTAGATCATGTGATGGTATTAATGTAAGTACCCTCAATAAAGCAGTTCCCTCCAAATATGACATTAAGTGCCCAAAATACTGCTGCTAAGACAATAAATACTTCAGAAAAAAATCAAGGGAAAAAAAACCCCAAATCCTACCACAACAATCTAATTAAACAGATGTGTTTAATATCATAGTAAGTTTAATCTGAATAAAGAAAAATGCTCTCCTCTTGTGGTACAAAAACTAATTGTGTCTTATTTCTGTAGCACAACACACTCTTTCCCTGTCTTCAAAAAAAGATCCCAGAAGCTGAACTTTAAAAAAGCCACACAAACATGTATTTCATCCTAGTTTTCTGAAGTCAACATATTTACAAGTGTTCTAAAAAGAAAGAGAATACTTAACATTTTGATTGGAGAAATTATTTTAGCATATTTCAGTCTTCACCAAAATTCTTGTTCAACTCACTTCATTAATCTAACTGGATTACCACTACTCAGGTTAAATACTTCACCCACCTTACAGGGCCTTCAAAGCTTTCTCACTACTTTGGCTTTAATATAAAGCACTTTTGGACTAAGGTAAATAAATTTCACAGCATCTGGACAAAATGTGGTTGATGAAGTTCTAAGACCTCAGGTACTTATTGCTCAGTGTGACGTCTTGTCAATAAAAATGACCTTTAGGGCCAAGTTAAGTTTTGAGATGAGGCAGACCAAGATTCAAACTCCAGTTCAGTACAGATCCCACTCATGCTTGAATGAGATACTCATACATTCAAGGCAAATGCTCTAAGATTTTTACAACTTGAAATGAAAACATGAAACTCCTAATGCTTGAGAAGATCTGCTTTGTCTGTTCAACTGCCTTCACAAGTCACTTAACTGAGAGAGGCAAACCAGAGACTGGAATGTGAGACCTTCATGCTCATAGTTCTTGGTTATTCTAAGTGTATTTTTCTTCCTATTCTTCATGGGACTTTCAGTCATTACTGAGGAAGCCTTTTCCAGCAAGCACTTTGTCAAAAGCAGCACATTTTCACAAAAAGAAGGGGTTTTTTGAGACATCAATCAACTTTGTAACAACCAAATAAACACTTATATTCTAACAAATTCTAAATTTCACTCTCTAGAAAACAGACCAACGAACTAGTTCCAATACTGTGGTGAGTTGATGCTGGCTGCACGCCAGGTCTCCGTCAAAGCTGCTCTATCCCTCCCTTCTTCAGCTAGACAGGGAGACAAAATGTAATAAAAGAAGCTCGTAGACCAAGGTAAGGACAGGGAGAGATCACTCACTCACCAGTTCCCATCAGAGGCAAAACATACTTGATTTGGGGAAATTAATTCAAATTATTAATAAATCAGAGTAAGATAATGAGAAATAAATCCAAAATTTCAAGCATCTTATCCCCCCTCTACCTCACCTTCCTCCTGGGCTTAACTTCCTTACAATTTTTCCTCATAGGGAACTGGGTTGTGGTCAGATACATTGTCTCTGCTGTTCCTTCCTCCCCTGCCCCAGGGGTCCCTCCCCACAGGAGGCAGTTCTCCATTAACTTCTCCGAAGTGCATCCTTCCTCAGGGCTGCAGTTCTTCATGAACTGCTCCAGCTTGGTTCCCTTCCAGTGGAGTGGAGCATGGACTGCTCCAGCATGGATCCCCCTCAGGGTCACAAATCCTGCCAGCAAAACCTCTACAGCTCCATTCTCCACAGGGCCACAGCTGCTGCCAGGAGCCTGCTACAACACAGGCTCCCAGACTTCCTCAGGCATCCACCTGCTCTGGTGTGGGATCCTCCACACCCTGTAGGTGGAGATCTGCTCCACCACAGACCTCCACTGGGACATCCCGCCTCATCATGGTCTGGACCATGGGCTGCAATGGAATCTCAGCTCCGGTCCCTAAAACACCACTTCCCCCTCCTTCTTCACTGCCCTTGTCTGCAGAACTGTTTCTCTCACACACCCGTCCCTTCTCTCACTCCAGTTGCTATTACCTAGGACTTTTTCCCCTTAAAAGACGTTATCCCAGAGGTACCACCACTGTCACTGATAGGCTCAGCCTTGGCCAGTGTCAGGCCCATCTTGGAGCCAATTGGACATATGGGAAATTTTCAGCAGCTTCTCACAGAAGTCACCCCTGTAGCTGCTATGAAACCAAAATCTTGCCATGCAAACCCAATACAAACACAGAGCCAAGGGGGTAAAAAAAATAAAATCCATTCTTTATTAAATAATCTGTCCCACACATTTCACGGACTGGACTTCATCTCCCACTACAAGAGAGAAATAAAAAAGATCACTGTAAGAGCCTTCTAGAAATTTAGAATTTGCATCAATAATGACAGCATTCCCTTTAGGATGCTCTCCTGCAGATGATGCTAGATTTCCAAATCAGACTCTGTGAAGAGTCATGATCCTATCTAATTATGTGAAGGAAAGCAACTGCTTCAAGGACATAAGAGCAGTTTCTCTTCTATATTTTCTTACAGTAGCAGAATATTGTTGCAACAGAATATTATACAGCATGCTGCTTCAATTCTTTATCATTCTATAACATTCAGAATTGTTAAGAACTCAAATAACTTCTTAGAAGAAGCTTCCCCTTGCCATTTCGAAGTCTCAGGGTTCAAGACTTCTCAGAGAGCTTAATATTCAGAAACACAAACTATGTAAGAGGTATCACACGATTCTGAAAAGAAAGTAGTTTACAGACTTTATTATCCACATGAAGACTGTCTTAGTCTGTTGGAGATGGAGAGCTTGATTTCAATGAGTATCAAAATCTACTGTTGTACCAGAAAAAGGAATCTAGTCTCAAATTAGGCTATTAAATTATATTATCCCTGGCTTCTATTACATACAGAAGGAGAAGATATATCACATGATACTACCCCAGGAAAATCACTTCATTCTATTTCAAAATTAATTATGCTTGGCTTAAGAATTTAGAGTTAGTTCTTTGTTAGATTGCCTCTTATATTGTATACACATAATAAAAACTTACAGCAGATGCTCTTTCCAGTTTGATTTCCACTTACATTTCTTAGCAGTTTTATATAACAAAGGAGCTCAATGCTTTTTACAAGTCCTGCCTAGTTGGATTGGCTGCTCTTATTTTTAAACAAATATTCCAGTAGTACTGTAGCAGGATACTCTACCCCGGTCAAGCAACTTGGACAATGTCCTATTTGCATAGCTATCAGTGGTGGGCTGAGCTCAGGCCATGCGCTGGTTTTGGTGTTGAACTCAGTATCCTGATAGCGAGGCAAAGATTTGGCAGACAAGCTGCTAAACTGACCTGGCCAACATGGGACTGGCAGTGGTCACTTGATACTATTAAAGTCCAGTCCACTTTCATAAGGTAAGGTTTCTCTAGCATATTCCTACTTGACACTCCTCAAGGTTGAGAGAGAGATCTGCCCACAAACATTGGTAAGGTGAGTTACATCCACATCTACTTAATTATTCCTTCTTGACAGCTTTAATATAATTGCTCTGCAATAGTGCACTGTACTATCCTATACATACACTGCTAGCAGTTCTAGCTTTTATACTGTGCAGGAAAGAATTCTGGGGCTAAGATTGGATCCAGCCACACCTGGACCCCTCTCTGAGAAGGAGTTTAGAAAGCAAGGGGCTCCTTTCAGCACCTCATGGTTCAGCAGCAGGACTTGTCACTCCACTCTCATAAAGTACATAGAGCAAATGTTTAGAAGATTAGTATTCATTTTTCTGCTGAAGTTTTGAAAGCACATGATGATGGACTTGTATGTTTGTTTCTGTTACAGAATCAAGGTGTCTCCTTACAGCTGTCTGAAACAGCTACATATGGAAAGAAAAATTTCACACTGACCATCACACAGACAGAACCAGACAGGTTCTATTAGCAAAGGATAACCGGGGATAAGTTTGCACTAAAGCCATAGACTTCAAACAAAACTTCAAGCTTTGGCCCTCCCACACCAGCATCCTCGACACATACTCTGAGATTATATCTTTGAAGACATTTTATTCCTCAAAAGGCATTTTTATTCATGAAGTTATTGTTAAACAGGGAATTTGTGAGTCTGAGTGAGTGTACAACTAGAGAAATTTTCAGTTTCCCAAAACAATCAAGAAGAGGTTTAGAAGATATTAAAAGAAGTATTAAAATCTGATTTTACTCTCTGTAAAATACCTTAAGTTTTTTTGACCTCAGGACATCTTCCCAAGTATGTTTTAGCAACTATATTTTGAGGGAACAGACAGCAAGTCATCTAGCTTCCATGTGAGATTTCTATCAGAACTTTGCAATTGCCTTAGCATGTTCTTATGCACATGCATGAAGATTTATTGCTACTGGAAATTACTTTTGAGCCATGTGGCTATCCTACCCCAGAGATCTGATAGCCAAGAACTGTACCTCCCCCCCAAAACATGCGGATGTGGAACACACTGCACGGCAGACCTTGGGCTCTGAGAGGAGGAACATAGGTGGAAGCCACATATATGGGAAGCACACCACAGCCTACCAGTACAAAATTAATTCTTGCATCATGAAGCAGCCATATTTTCCACTGCCCTTAGGAGTAATGATCTGCACACTGAATTCAGAGTGTATAAAACCAGCACTTTTCCCAAGTCTTCTATCACTACACACAAACATGTAGAAAACTCTAAACAGTAGAAACAACACAAACCAGTCTATGCTTCAATCTCAGGTATTCACTTAATGCATAAGCTACAAAGAGTTAACTACTACCTTTAGAATCTAAAATTAAGATTTTTACATTGTGCATTACAAATGGTATCTTCTGTATTAAAAAAACAGCTTTCAATCCTAGTGAAACCTTACTCAAAACCTTGAATCCTTTAACAGAAAGGCCTGACACTGAATAATGAAAGAAAAATAAGCAACATTTGACATTTCCAATTTACACATACTCTTCTGACAGATTATAGACAGTATCAGCCAAGCAGAGTTGCCATGTTCTGAATAGCTAGAAAAGCAGAACACTACAAGCCAAGATACCAATATGCCTTCTAAAAGCCAGACAAATACTTTTCCATTTGGCTTATTTTCCTGCCTCATGGAACAGAATAGTAGCAATAAAAATGTCAGAATTAAGCTTCTCTTACAGAACACTATTTATACATCAATTTCTAGGTAAATATAAGCCACCATTACAAACATAACTCTTAAAAACAAAATGTAACCTAGGTGAAGTCATAAGGTTTCCAAAACCTTTTCTGTAACACAGGTAGGAAGGACAGAATGGACACAAAGGAAGTTAGAGCAAATATCAAAAGCATATCCTGGTAAGGCCTTATCTCATAACATGGTGAGCTCCAGAAAATGTTTTGTGCACTGCAGTTGCCAAATATTTAGTACTGTTAAAGGGACATAAGCTTGCACTCAGCATTGACTTGAAATTCACAGCAATAGAAAGTTTTTCTTAATCTTCTTCCTTTCTTCAGTCTTTCTTCTACACAGGTATCAGTGTGAAACTAGTTTAGAACTAAAATTTAAATAAATGGAAAATCCAAACAAACGGTTTAATCTGAGTGGAATGTGCTGTTGGCAAACAGGCTGCATTTAAAGCTAAAAATTTTGTAGCACCAGAACACCAGCAACAGGCTCAGAAACAAGCTGCAATGGAAAAAAAATCTTTCAGAAAAGAGGTTCTCCTCCTCCCAGAAACAAACACCATCCCCTCTCCCCCCAGATAAAGAAAACAAAAGTAAAAAAAAAACCAAAAAAACAAAAATGCACACAGGAAAGGTTTTAGAGCTTTAAATAAGTTTGCATTTTCAAGTTTGTTCCTCCTTTGAATAAATGTCATATTATTCCATGTTTACTCTCTAGGAGTTAAGATATCCTTGACAAAAATATTTGTGTCAGAAGAAAACTGATTAAAAACAATTCAATAGCAATCAACATTATCCCAGGGAGAGAAATTTGGTGAAGAGGTGATTACATCTTGAGTCTCAAAGCTAAGGTCCACAAAGCCAGTCAGCTATTTAGGCAGACAAAAGACTTGCCAAGAAAGACCTGCAACTAAGAAAACTTTATTACTGACTCCAGAAGGCATAGAATAGTGAAAAAAAGTTACAATTTTCAACTAATTTACAGGGGAAAAAAAAATAACACATGTTTTCAGAAGCAGTTTTCAGTGCTTTTCTACAGTACAGTGCCTGAATTGAAAGTAAGTTCTTGCAGTTGCACAGAAGGGACACATTATCAGATTACATAAGTAGCATCACCTCTATTTTTAAAATACCAGCCCAGTATATTTTTGGGTAATATTCTTGCACTAAAACACAGCACTGGGTGATACTTTTAACCCAAAATTACATGAAAGAACAAACTTGGTTTCTACATTAAGCTGAAGTAAAGAAAATGGTAAATTGTTTACTAGGTTTAAATAGAACTAAACCAGTTCACCTCCCCAAACCAACTTTTGGCAGTAATTTAACCTAAGCTTTCCAAAAAAAAAAAAAAAAAAGACAAAGGGAAAAAAGTCAAAGTCACTGAAAACATCAGAAAGGCAGTAAACAAGAAAAAATGCCACACTCACCTTTTTGGATTTAATTCATTTATGTAGCTTCAAGTGAAGATTTCCATATTTCCATTGATTTCTTGAGAGAGACCTAAGCTTTTCCCACCATCCAATCCCCGTTAAACTGTAAACAATTTACTGGAATAGAAAACCATACTGACAGCAAACCATATTTTTGGAAATTTAAACACTCGGTATCCACAGGAAAATATAATCAAGCTTTCAAAACCTTTTTTTCTGGCCCACAATGGTATATTCAGTACTTTTCCACTATGTTTATTTTAAAAGGAGAAATCCTGACCTGAAGAAAAAGTCGAGAGTAAGATGACAAAACAGCAAGCATTTTTTCAATGCTCACTTTGCACTTGTAAAACAATGTAATTTTCCTTAAAGTAATATGCTTTGGGTCAGGCTACCAGAAGATACATTATTTTACATAACCTAGAAGTCCATACTTTTTTTTTTTAACTTAATATTGTATGGTAATTTACAAAACATTGCAAAATCTTAGAGCTTTTCCCTTTGCTTGAACATCTCCTCAAGATACATGAAATTTCCCCATTTGTGAGCAAAAAGCACCCAAATGTATGCCAAGAGCCCAAAATGAAGACAGTTATTTACTAATAAACAGGACAAACAAATTATACGATTTAAAAAAAAAAAAACCCAAAAATATACATAAATTGGCTTTTTGGAAACTTAGAGCAGAACTTCTAGGAAAATCAATGCAGAGAGGGGAAGGATCACTGCTACCCATACACTATTAGAGTCAGAGCAAGAAAAACAATTTCAGATGGAGACCTAAGTGGACACTAGAATAGGAGTGTAGACTGGAAAGGATCATATCCAGTTATGAGTTGAAATGAACAGCCAACTTCTAAAATTACAAGAGAAGCAGAATCAAAAGAAAGTTTAAAAAAAATCTAAAAAAGCATTCATTTGACTTAGTGATTGCTAGATCAGGAGAACAGATGCTGCTATTTACAAAATGCATTCAAGCTAAAGCATTTCTGGTTCCTACAGATCTCTAGGTATTAGCTCCTATTTAAAAAAAACCAAAAAAGACAGGAAAGAAATCTTTTTTAACTAAGCCACCAATGTACATCCTATAATTGCTTACCTCATTACTAAACAGCACAAGATAAGGAAATGTTTGTGTTTGATTTCTTCAGTTTCAAAGCACTTCAATGCAGTCAAAAAATAAATATCAACCAAGATATTACCAAAGTGTGCTTCAGGCTTCACTTATTTTGAAAATAAAAGTTCTAGTTATGATGTCCTGAAAATCAATTCAGCAGAATCACATAAATTCACAAATTTACAGATCAAGTAATTTCAAACAATTATAAGGAAAAGCTGACTAAGCAAAGCTCATTTCCATACACAAAGAGCCACATACCATTAGCATGGAAAATTATGGAAAGGCTCCAAACACAGAAATGGCATGAGAAGTGCCCCAGATGCCCTACTTCGCATCATTTTGAGAACCTCCACTGTTTTCAAGCAACATCTTATTCCAACCAAAGACATTCCCAAGGTCAGGCAATTCTGGAGTTGACAAGCTCAGCAAGAGAAAATTTTCCTTCATCTCTCTCAACAGACTGAAGCATTAAGAAAGAAGGCAAGTAGGCTGGAGGAGGGAAGAGTCACATAAGGCCATGTGAGTTTTATTGAGCATTTAAGTGTCTTTAAGAAGTATTTTCAGACCCCTGCCATGTCAAGATGAATTCTTCTCCATTAATATCAGCCTCACCCCACGTATGTGATACAGACCCATCATCAGAATATGTTTACAATAAATATTGCAGAGGCAGCAGACACCATAAATAAGACTAATCTTTTTAAAGCATCATGTCATTACTCCAGTATTCTCTCTCAATTTGAGAAAAGCAAGAGTATTAAACACCACCAAAAAAGCCCATAACAGACAGATGTTTTCTAAACTAGTGATCTGGTAAAGCACCATGTGGATTTTGAAGGGAGCACCCGACAATGAATAATTAAATCCATTATATCCAACGGCTGAAAGAGACAGAACATGCTTTTGCTATGAGGTGAACTAACAAAAAAGGATGTTTTAATTCACTGTATATAAAAGCACTATGGGAAACAGGAACCAATTTGGGTATTAGGATTGTGCAGAGGGACTAGTTAGCTTCCAGACGGATCAGATTCACCATCACCAGTGAAGATACCATATTTAAATTCTTAAGCTTGAACAAACTATAAATTTCAACTGAGACACCTTTCTATGGTAGCTGACCAACAGTAAGCATCATAGGGGAACATCCCTATCATGCAGCAGGACACAGTCAAATTAACTTGGACAAAAATCCTAAACCTAACAGATCTGCCTAGCTAGAGATCTCAAAGTTCACTAAAGAAAACTACTAGTGTCGTACACAAAGGCTAAAAAAGACTTTAGACAAAGTTATAAAGTAATTTATCAAAGATTACCCCCAAGAAGATTAAAGATTCGGAAAGTTAGGCAGTCTTCCATAACACCACTCATCAGGATAAACCATTTGGGAGCAATAAGCATAATTTTCACCCTTATTACTCTTAACAAGCGTGCACCACAGAGCTCAAACACAAAGCAAAGAGTGTCTGAATTCATTCTTGTGAATTCACATTGCTAGAACAAATATAGCAATGAAACAGAAAAGTAACTCCTATTTTATCCTTTCTGGATGAATTCTGATACATTTATCCACTAAAGCAGCACGCCTGAGAAAACAAAGAGAGAATCAAAACCATCCCTTCAAGCCCACCTGATGCTTTTATGTATGAGACAGGTTTCAGACCACAGGTTTGAGCACTATTTGTCAGGTAATTATAGTCTTGAAGGTCAAAAGGAAAGGACTTAGATGGTTCTTGAAGTCCCTCCAAGTAGTTACCAATACAACACACGGAAAAAGAAGATGGAAGGAAAAATCATCCAGCCTAGCAATGCTCTGCCTTTCCCAGGGAGAGATCAAATAAGCACCTCGCTCCTGCCTGATGTTTAAGAACAGTTTAGATCCAGTGATGAACATAACTGGATAGTCTATACTAATATTGAAATTTTCCCCAGATGTCCAAACCAAGTCTTTCTGGAATTTAGATCCATTGTTCATTCATTCTAGCTCATGTTTTCTTTGTTTTTGCAGCATGATTTTCATCCCTTTTCATCCCATTTCTTCAGGAACACATCTTAAGCCTCCTTTTAGCCAGCCACAGCACCACTAAGTACTTCAAACTTTCTTCACAAAAAAACTCCAAAGGACTAGAAGATATGATACAAGCTCACATTAAAGTAATTTTAAATTATATGATTGCTCTCCAGTATTCTTACTCTCTCTCCCAGCTCGTAATCTATTCAACAAAGCATAAAAATTTGTTAATCAAGACTTTGCTGGACAGGACCTTGTAGAGCCTGTACCAAGTACTTGTTACCTGACCTCGCTTGCCTTCTGGGGATGGTTTTCCAGCTAATTTTACTCACTAAAGTGTAGTTATAGATCACAATTCCCCAGCTTGTTAATAAGGCTATCATGTGAACATTGAGGACTCCAGTTTATCAATCTATTAATACAATAGGGTCTCTCTGCACCACAAGGCCTGTTACTCCATCACAGAAGCAGTAGCAATGCTGGATTTAAAATAATTTATCCTGGCTAAGTCTGCTTTGGCTGTTGCTCAACTTCTTTTCCTAGGCACTAAAAATGTATTCCAACACTGGTCCAGTATTTTTTCCTTGAGCTACAGTTAAAATCTATCAGCTTCCTCTTCATTCCATCCCATTTAGTGCACACTGAAGACGTATGCACCAATTAATCTGAGTCTGCTACTTCCCTCCACTATCTTGAAATTGAAATCCACTACATGAGATCTCTTCAGCTACTTGCTTTTTTAAGCACCCTGGAATTAATTTTACCAGCCATACCAGATTTAAAATCTGTTGCTTATCCAAGTAACCTACAGGTTTTCCCCCCACCCTCCAGCCTAGGAAGGTACTATTCATGCTTTTATCAAGGCTATTGACTACACAGGCCGGATTAACCGTTTCAGAAAACATTTCAATCACCTCAGCATTATCTGTTAATCCACTAATCTGTGGATCTTTAATTTCTTGCTTTCTTCCAATATTCATTTTAGCCATGCCTCCTTATGTTTTTGACCATCCTAGCTTTATTCATACATCTTTGTGCACTTTCTATATGTTTCTTTTATTTACATCAATGAAAAGATCAAGAGAGAGCGGAGTTATTTTTTCATTACTAATTTTCCCCTTCAATGCAAGTGTTTGGTATCATTAGACTACTTCTCCAAGAGGTAGACACTGTTTCCTTCTTCCTTATATTTGCCCCCAGTCAAGCTCTGTGTGCCAAATTCTCTGCTTTTTGACACTTATGGGTTTTATTCTGCTGTTGTCATCTTTCATCCCATGTAGACCAGCATCTTGTTGCACCTGCAGAACCTGCCCTCCATCTATGTATTCTCTTTGTTTATGAAGAGAATGAATTTACACACCCATGGAGAGCAGTATGTTCTGCTGAGTTTTCTCCACTGAATGGTTACAAGAGATACTAATTATCAAATCTCCTCCTTTCAGTGATTCTTCTCCAGCTACAGACAGACTTGTACTTTTATTCCACTCATACATATCTGATTGATCCAACAGAGGCTGGCAGAAGGCTTTTAATGAGCATGTGTTTAGACATTCCACTGCTGTTCTTTCCCAATATATTTGTGTTGGTGTGCGGACACCCAGCACACTGGGAGGAATGACGCACTACTCTGCAAGGTCATAGGCACTATGCTATAAATACAAGCAAAACACCCCATGAGCAAGAATTTACCAATAGCCTATTATACATATTGGGGGTTTTACCTCAAAACCTATTCATCAAACATTTTCAAATGCAAACACTGAAACTGTTTTCACTTGGTTAAAGCATTGCAATTCAAATATCTTTAAAATATTTTTTCATTATTGAGGTCAAAGTGGCTTTAGGAACTTGCTTTTATTAATAAAAACAAAAATTAGAAAAAAGGGGACTAGTTTGCTGACACTGTTTTTATAATAACCCTTACAAATACATGGGAAATGGGAAAACAGATATATTCTCTTGGGTAAAAAAGTATATGTTATTATATATAAATAAATATAGCCTACAATGAGAAAACCCATTATCCTGAACATAAATCAAATCAACAGGAATTTACATTAAGCAATAATTCATTCTATAGATTCTGATACAAGCAACATTATTTATTAATAATATCATTATTAATGCTATTTATTAATAGCAAAGAAGAAAGCTGCACATTTAGCATTCCTCCATATATCAGAGGAATTTTTATCCAGGGGGAAAAAAACCTCAAAACATAACAAAGGCAGGCTTAGAGGGATGCCATGCTGATACAGGCTGCAGCCAAGCCTGCAGATTACACCAGCCATATAACGCATTCTACCAACCTGCTCCAGACACAAAGCTGCAAAATCACCAGGAGTACCAGTTGCTCATGCCTAAATATTTGCTGACTGCCCCAACAGGCAAGAGGGCACTAACTCAAAGAAAGAAATAGCAATCAGACGACATGGAAAAAGCTAATCTTTGATTTTCTCACTGATTTATGCTGGAAGCAAATCTGACAGATAAATAAAGCACATTTTGCAGTTCTCCATATTGAGGCAGCTGGGGTGGGCAGGAATAAAAAGAAATATATGAGTCCAGGCTCAGAGTTCTAGTCTGGGATGGACCATTCCACAGGAGAGAGAATGAGGGGAGCCCCAGTTCACAGGAGAACTTCTGGATTCAAAGTTGTCTCTCCTGCCCTGGGCTCTATGTCATTTAATAACTTTAGACAGCACAATTGTACATATTGCTGTGGACTTCAGTATTGTTTCAGATCCCAAAACAGGGAGATAAAGTAATACAAGTGCTGATGCTATTCTGAAAGAGATTGCACATTTTTATGTTACTAACCTTTGGAAGCACTGCTGAAAGCCAAAAGTTCTATGGGGTGATAATATTTAATTTAATCATTTTCTCTGTCTGCCATCTTCACTGCAGGGATCTGACCAATATTATTCTTGGTCATTATTCAACAGAAAACCACTTCATGCCTGACAATAGTCCTCAGCACCCAAAACAGAACACTTGCACTGGATTATTTCTCCAACAAATGTGGATCCAAAGATTACAATGAAAATTTTCATTTACAAGTACAGACACAAGAACTAAGATTTGCCACTCTGAACTCATAAAATACAGAATACTTCTTTCTTAGATCTATACTTCTGAAATGGAAAGCTTACAAAAGCAGCTTTTAAAATTTTCTTTAAATAATATCCTATTTGATTTTATTTTGCTTAACTTGCTGGAAAACTTTTACTGCACCTTGTGTGTATACAATTGGTTTCACAGCTATTAAACCTTTCACACCTATGTTTATTAATCAAACCAGCAAGGACCACAGCATTTGAACTTGCATTTGCTGTATGAAGATGGACATTTTCTGCCAGAACTTTTTGGCCTAGTTAAAAAAAAAAAAGCTAGTAACCAAGTTTCTAAACCACACTAACAGTTGAACATGCCACTAACTTCAAATACATAAAAAACTAAAAGGGAGTCATCCAGTCCTGTATTCTGACTCACCCCAAAATTTGGGTGAGAGATCACCATCTGTTTGGCCTTTGAATAGACTCTGATATCTTGAACCTGACAAAAACAAGCCTTCCCTTAACAGTCTGTTGCAGTACCTCATCATTCTCACTGGTAACAGACTCACTTCTCATATGAACCTTTAACAGGGAAAATGCCAGATTAAGTTTTCAACTCAAAATTCAAGTTTGGGGTGGTTGTTTGTTTCACTGGCTTAGGTTTTTAAAGAAAAGCTGTCAAGCTTTCCACTTAGACCATGTGAAACCATCAGCTTTGAGAAAAACTCCACACACAGCCTAAACTGTGCAAGTTACACAGTTTAGGCTTAGTATTTACCACACTGCACACTACTGAGAAGTTTGACAAAATAAAGAGAGACTCTTTCAGCTCCAATAACTCAAACCCAGAATGTGTTTCTATATATATGATGACATATAATGTTTTTTATGTTAGACATATTTATGCATATAATGTATAAATTATTATATCTATAGTACTTTCATATATTATTATTATGTTTCCCTGGATTTCCCTGTATTCAACCCGCTAAAGTTCAGGGAGAAAAAGCACAGTAGTGAGAATCAGCACAGCTCTCTGTATTCATTTGTGATTAAAAAAAATACCCGAATTTCCTTTTCCTACTCTGCAGCTAAAAGTAGCATCTTTAGCAGTGCTGTTGGACCCGTTGATACAAGAATTCCAAGACCTGCGCAAAAACCTGAGGTGAGCAAGACAATTGCAATGCAAGTAACTATAATTAGACTGTAAGAGTGGAAGAGTACAAAGTAACATTTATTTTTGTTAGCATTAGGTCAGTAAATGTAATCCTCTATTGGCTAGGCTGCCTATGAGCTATGAAAAAAAAAATAGTTTGGATCCTATCAATGCCAGTGGAGAAACGATTTACCAATAAACATCAAGAAGGGCATTCTGACGGGCTCTGCCTTAACAACAAGTTCATATGGCTTTTAAAAGCTCCAAAACTTCCCATTTATATTTTCAATTGGCAACACTAATATCAGTACCCAAATCCTTCCTGCTTTTCTGTTAAAGTCAGCCGGGTAATACCGCAGCACTGATCATACAGACTGAAACTAGAGTGTTAAAGTTGTCATTTTAGTGCTTCCTTGGGGATGCCCCAACTTTCCAGCCATTCATTGCCAAATCCTCTCTGGTGGATTCCACTGAAAGACTTCGTGCTTTTTCAGAGAATAGTTAGGGTTGGAAGGGACCTCTGGAGATCATCCAGTCTAACCTCACTGCCAAGGCAGGGTCACCTAGAGCAGGTAACACAGGAACGCATCCAAGTGTTTTCTGAGTTTCTTCAGTGAGATATTCCCCCCCCCACCGCCGCCTTTCAACAACGCTTTTCCGAATGTTTCTTCGGGGAGAGAGCCGTAGGGGTGGGGAGCACTTAGCACGTATTAATTGCAGGAATAAATCTGACAGGGTGGATCAGACGCCCACCTCGTCGCACATATGAAACCCGAAGGTGCCCTGCGTGGGATGGGGCCGGGAGAGCCCCCGGCCCGGTCCCAAAGCCGAAGGGGCGGTCTGCCGCGCTCACCTGCAC
>VXBC01010427.1:355060-373272 GCA_013399945.1 Ploceus nigricollis | reverse complement strand
TGGATGACCAGCACTGGCACTCATTGCACATTGAGCGTCTTGGCCACTACGTCAACCTGACTCTGGACGGGGAGGTCAAGCGCTTCCGCTGCCGTGGCACCTTTGATCAGCTTGACCTCGAAACTGAGGTGGGTGCACTGGGCAGGGGGCTGCCAGGATGTTGATGGTGTCCTCCAGAGAGGTGTTGACACCTTCCCTCTCTGCCTCCCAGGTATTCTTTGGAGGGGTGATTGACCACGACAAGCAGCACCTCACCTACCGGCAGAACTTCCGGGGCTGTGTGGAGAACATCATGTTCAATGGTGTCAACATCGCCGAGCTGGCCCGGCACCGGCGGCCCAACATTCGCTTTGAGGTCCAGCCTGGGGGGTGGCCCCTTCTCTGGGAGTCCTCTCCCTGCTGTTGGGGGACCCCTTTCCTGGGTGTCCTTAGCCCCACTGTGGGGTAACCCCTTCCCTGGGGCAGGGCTCCCTGCCTGCTGCAGGGTGACGTGGGGCCGAGCAGTGGCTGTGCTCAGCCGAGCGGCGCCGGATTGACCGTGCAAGGTTGTCCCTGGCCTGGGGCGCCCGCCTGGCTCTGCCAGGCATTGGGATCAATTGGGCATGATTGAGGCCAGGACTGCGGGGATGAGAGGGCCTCTCCTCTATGGGAACATTCTCTTCCTCACCCCTCCCATGGTCACTCCCAGGGCAATGTGGGTCACTACTGCCAGGACCAGCTGACCACCCCCATCACCTTCGCTGGCATCAACAACTACGTGCGGGTGCCGGGGATCCCACGGAGGAACCGCCTGGCTGTCAGCTTCCGCTTCCGCTCCTGGGACACTGTTGGCCTCCTGCTCTACACCGGCTTTGCTGACCGCCTGGGCTCCCTCGAGATGGTGCTGAGTGAGGGGCAGGTCAATGTCTCCATCGCCCAGCCTGGCAAGAAGAAGCTGGAGTTTGCCGCAGGTGGGCTGGGGAGCCAGCGTGTGGCTGGGGGGTCAGTCTGGCAGTGGAGCGTCCCCACACACCTTCCTCTCTGCACAGGGCATCGCCTGAATGATGGCTTCTGGCACTCGGTGCACCTGGTGGCACGGGAGGGCTCAGCTGTGGTGACCATTGACGATGATGATGGTGCCGAGTTTCGGGTGGCGCACCCCTTCCAGCTACGCACTGGCAGCCAGTACTTCTTTGGAGGTGGGTGGGCAGCAGGGCAGGGTCTGGGGCAATGGGTGCCTGAGGGCTGCTCACCCCGATCTGTCTTGCAGGCTGCCCCAAGCCGGCCTCAGTCACTGGCTGCCGGTCAAACCAGACGGCTTTCCACGGCTGCCTGCAGATGCTGAACGTAGACATGCAGCCCGTGGACGTGGAGCTGCTGGCACTGCAACGCCTGGCGCAGTACCACAACGTGTTCTTCAACGTCTGTGGGATCACAGACAGGTATTGACCGGGATGAGGGTGCTGCCTGGGAGTGGGGGGCATTGGGGGGCTGTGCTGGTGCTGGGACAGGAGCCCTCTGTGCCCTCAGGTGCACCCCCAACCTGTGTGAGCATGACAGCCGCTGTATCCAATCCTGGGACGACTTCATGTGCATCTGCGACCTGACAGGGTACAAGGGGGAGACCTGCCACAAATGTGAGCCTGGAGACTCATGGGTCAGGGACAGTAGGGGCACCTGCAGCCCCTACTCCTGCCTGATGCCTCCCTTGCACTGACCTCCACCCCATTCTTCTCTTCCAGCCCTTTACAAGGAAACCTGTGATGCTTACCGGGTCAGCGGGAAGACCTCGGGCAACTACACCATCGACCCCGATGGCAGTGGGCCGCTCAAGCCCTTCACGGTGTACTGTGACATCCGAGGTGGGGGTAGCAGGAGGGCAGAGGGGACATCTGCCTGATGCCCCTGGGAACCAATCCTTGCCTATGTATTGGAGCTGGAACAGGATAGAGGGAGTGGGGGTGTCCTAGGGGTCAAGTCCTAAAGCTCCCCTTTCACTGCAGAGGACCGAGCGTGGACCATCATCCGGCACAACCGTCACTACGCTACGCGGGTGACGGGCTCCAGTGTGGACCAGCCCTACCTGGGGGCCGTGGAGTACTGGAATGCCTCCTGGGCCGAGGTCTCAGCCCTGGCCAACGCCTCTGAGTACTGCGAGCAGCGCATTGAGCTCCACTGCTACAACTCCCGCCTGCTCAACACCCCCTGTGAGTGCAGGGAGAAGGGGGTCGGTGCTGCATGGCTGCACTGCAGGGCTGTGACACGGGACAGTGTCCTGACCCTCCTCTGTGCCTGCAGCCGGGCTGCCCTTCAGCTTCTGGATGGGTCGGAACGATGAGCGGCACTACTACTGGGGGGGCTCGCGACCGGGCATCCAGCGCTGCGCCTGTGGGCTGGACAAGAACTGTGCTGACCCCCAGTACTTCTGCAACTGTGATGCCGACCACGCCATTTGGTGAGTGGTGGCAGCTGTGGAACAGGAGCTGTGGGGTGGGGACTGCAGTCATGGGGGGCACAGACTCTGGGCATTCAGATGGGGGTAACAGGGCTGTGGGCTGGTGAAGGGACAGAAACACCTCATGGCCCCTCTGATGCACTCACATTTGCAGGAGGACAGACAAGGGTCTGCTGACCTTTGTGGACCACCTGCCCGTCACCCAGGTTGTAGTTGGAGACACCAACCGCACTGGCTCTGAAGCCCAGTTTGTGCTGGGGCCCCTACGGTGCTATGGAGACCGTAAGTGACCGGCCCCACAGAACATCCCCTGCCTGCAGAGTGCCTACACCTGCCTGTGGTGTCCCACATGGAGGGACACTGTCCATCCCTCACTGCCCCTCCTGTTCCCCACAGGCAACACCTGGAACACCGTCTCCTTCAACAGGGGCGCAGCCCTGATCTTCCCCACCTTCCAAGCCAACCACAGCCTTGACATCTCCTTCTACTTCAAGACCACTGCCCAGTCTGGAGTCTTCCTAGAAAACCCAGGCTACCGAAACTACATCCGCATTGAGCTCAACAGTACGGGGGGGCAGAGGGTGCAGGGCTGTTGGGGGCAGAAGGGTTGGGGCCTCTTCTCAGCATTATGTCCTTGCAGCCACTAGGGACGTGGCATTTATATTTGACATTGGGAATGGGGACGAGAACCTGACGGTGCGGTCGGTGGTACCCTGGAACGACGATGAGTGGCACCAGGTGAAGGCTGAGCTCAACGTCAAGCTGGCACGGCTGCGGGTGGACAAGCTGCCCTGGGTGGTGCGGCCATTCCCCCCACAGAGCTTCGTTCGCCTGGAATTTGACAGGCCCCTCTATGTTGGTGAGAGCCCCTGGCCACGTCCCTGCACCCCCAGGTCCCCTCGTGCCACAGGGCACTCAGTCTTGGCCCCGCTGCAGGCGCAGCAGAGCACAAGATGCGCCCGTTCCTGGGGTGCCTGCGGGCACTGCGCATGAACGGGGTGACGCTCAACCTGGAGGGCAAAGCCAACGAGACAGAGGGCGTGCGGGTCAACTGCACCGGCTACTGCCAGGACCCGCCCGTGCCCTGCCAGAACAGCGGGCTCTGCGTCGAGCGCTACAGCCACTACACCTGCAACTGCAGCATCTCCGCCTTCACCGGGCCCTTCTGCAACCACGGTGAGCGGCAGCGCTCCGCGGGGTGGGTGGGGCCGAGGAGCCGGCGCTCCCCTCACCCCGTTGGCTCTCCCACAGACATCGGTGGGTACTTCGAGGAGGGCACCTGGGTGCGGTACAACATCCTGCCCATGTCGCTGTACGCCGCCCGCGAGTTCGCCAGCATTGTGAGCAGCCCCTGGCAGCCCCTGCCTGGCTACAACCTCACCAGCGAGGAGGTCAGCTTCAGCTTCAGCACCACCTCAGCACCTGCCGTGCTCCTCTATGTCAGCACGTTTGTCAAGGACTATATGGCTGTGCTCATCAAGGATGATGGTGAGGGCAGAGCCCCCTGCCCTGGGGCTCACCCAGAGCCTGCATGGGGACCCCTATTTGGTACTGGGGCTCCACAGGATGCTCCTCTCTGTGGATGCCACTTTCCAAGCCTATATATGGGCTGGACGTGCCCACTGAGAGGTCCAGCCCTGCTGACAGCCCTGTGCTGCCCACAGGGAGCCTACAGCTGCGCTACCAGCTGGGCACCAGCCCCTACGTCTTCACTCTCACCAACAAGCCAGTGACGGACGGGCGGCCCCACCGTGTCAACATCACCCGCCTGCACCGCACACTGTACACCCAGGTTCGGGCTGGGGCACCTTCCCAGTGGGGCCTGGGGGCTTCAGGTCAGGCTGGGAGAGGGCATGGGCAGGGTGGCTCTGTGGGCACTGATGCTGTGCACCTACCTCCCAGGTGGACTATCTGCCCGTCATGGAGCAGCAGTTTTCCCTGTTTGTGGACAGCAAGCTGGACTCGCCCAAAAACCTGTACCTGGGTCGTGTGATGGGTGAGCTGGGTCCTGTCCTCAGCTGGGGTCCCATGCTGGGGCCTCCTCTGCACAGCATGGCCCTTGCCCTCTGAGAAGGATGAGTAATCTCCTTCTGTGGCCCCACAGAGACTGGCGTGATTGACCCCGAGATCCAGCGCTACAACACACCTGGCTTCTCAGGCTGCCTCTCAGGGGTGAAATTCAACACCCTCGTGCCCCTCAAAGCCATCTTCCACCCCACCAGTCCCCTGCGGCCCTACAGCATCCGGGGAGAACTGGTGGAGTCGAGCTGTGCCTCAATGCTCCCCCTCAGCACCATCCTTATCCCTCCTGAGATGGACCCCTGGTACATGGCCACAGGTGGGTGCTGTGGTGGGACCCTGGTGGGGATGGAGCCCTCGTCAAGCACCAGCTGCAGAAGGGAAGCTCCAGCATGAGACCTTGCTGCAGCCTGGTCTCAGCTGCCTACTCTGTCTCTGCAGAGTTCCCCCATGTACACGACGACGGCTGGATTGGGATCATCATCGGGTGTAAGTGAAGCCTCTGGCTGGTATTCCACACTGGCACGGCCCTGTGGCCGCTCCCCACTCCCTCACTGCTGTCTCTTCTCCACAGTCGTGATCTTCCTGCTCCTGCTGCTGGCAGGGCTGCTGGTGCTGCTCTACTTCTACCACCACCGCTACAAGGGCTCTTACCACACCAACGAGCCCAAGGCCATCCAGGATTACGGCGGTGCTGCCAAACCGCCGTCGGCACGCAAGGAACAGAACCTGCCGCAGATCCTGGAGGAGCCGAGAGCGGACTAGCGGGGCCGGGGGTGGGACGGGCTCACAGCCCCCGCAGCCCCGGGAGCCGCCCGGGAATGAACGAGCGTCGCGGGACCAAAAGGCCGAGCACACCTGAACTGCCAACACCCGCCTTCAGACTGACCGGACCGGACCGACCGCCACCTCCTCCTCACGGCCGCCACCGACCGGCCCCCGGAGTGCGGCCACGATCCGCCGAGCCGCAGCCTCGCTCTCCCCGGATACGCCGACAGCCCCCGTGCCGGAGGCAGGCTGCTGCCTCTACAGCTGCCAAAATCCTGCCTGGCCCCTGTCGGGGAGCCCCAGGCCCGGTGCCCACCCTCCCTCTGGCCGGGGGCACCCGGCTGCTGCCGCCCGTTAGTGCTGCCCGCGTAGATGACCCGCTGCTTTGCTCGCTTCGCCAGCACCACGAGAGCCACGAGCACCGGCCCCGCTCCGCCGGGCTGCCAAGCAATACTCCACACCGGCACCGCGCATGCCGCCACCGCACCTTGCTGAGATGCTGCTTTCATAAGATCAGGTACAGATCCTTTCTACCATTTTTGTTGCTGGATATTCTACTACACTCTGGTTTTTTTATTCTATCGGTTTGTATAAAAAACCAAACGGAAGCTCCCGCGGGCGTGATGTCCCGCGTGTCGTGGTACGTGGTCTGTAGTTTGCTACTTCTCTGTATGAAGTGCCAGTCCTGCCGATTACCTCCAGCCCAGGGAAAGCTCCTGTTCACTTGCTGTGTTGTGGTAAGACAATGTTACAGATATGCATTTATCTACCCAAAGGCCTGGCTCCACTGGGCACTTTATTTTTAAAAAGTCTGTTCTTTTGAATGAGATGTGAAGATAATCAAATAAAGGCAGAATGATGGCATTTGACACTCCCCAGCCTTCACCTTGGCAGCCTGGGCAGATCCTCTCCTCCCACTTGGCTCAGCCTGCACCAAGGGAGGCACCACATTGACAACAGCAATTTCTGGTCCCAGAGCGAGATGCAGGGTGTAGTGAGCCAGGGCTAGAGGCAGCTCAGCTGCTGCTGCACGCACACATCATGTCCTACTCTCCCCACCACGCACCTCTGCTCCCTTCCCACCCTGAGCCAGCGTGATTCAGGCAGCTGGCAGCACCGGGTCCCTCATGACTCCTGGGAGCCACGTTGGGGACAGCCGGGCAGAGCCCAGCAGGCAGGGGACAGTCTGGGGCCAGGCTGCTGCCCAGGGTAACAGAGGCCAGGAGCAGGGGAGGGTCTTTGCTACCACTTTATTATGACAAAGGCTACAAGCCATGTTATTTAAAGTGCATTATTATTACCATTATTCACCGTCAACAAACCACAGACACAAGCCTGGCATAGTGCAGATATGGCCGAAGTGGCAGAAGACGCTTAGGCAAGAGCAGGGTTGGCAGGAGCTGGGTGGATGGAGGTGGCAGGGAGCAAGGCTCAGGCCGCTGCTGGGATACAAGCACTGCTCCAGACAGACCTAAACACCTCCATGCTCCAGGGGGCCATCACGGACAACGGGAAGGACAGACAGAGAGCCTGGCCTGCCGTGGCAGGGGACTGGGAAAGCATGGTGAGGGCTGGGCCAGGGAGGGCTTGGCTCCCAGGCAAACCCAGCACCTCGGTGTGTTCCTGGACTAAACAGCTGGGAGCAGGCTGAGGCCCTGGAGCCAGGTCAGGGCTCAGTCAGGCTCCCCATGTCATCCTGGGAACCCAGCCCTGGATGTTGTACGCACAGCCCAGCACCCAGCACCAGGCCAGGCAGAAGGCTGGTGACATATGTGGCTCTCAGGGGACAGCCCCAACCTTCAGGTCACCCCAGGTTCCATCCAGCCTGCCCTATCCCAGGCCTGGAGCAACATCCCAGCAAAGGTGCTGATAGATGTAGGACACCTGGGATGCCTGCAGCCCCTCCACCCCAAACTACAGGGCCCAGCCAACAGCTGAGGATTAGTTTAAAGTGCTCTTTTCTTTCTTTTTTGCATGGAGTGCCAAGGCTAAACTTCACCCTGCCAGAGAATATTTCCCCTTTATTCCCAGGGCCAGGGGGGTCACAAAGCCCAAGGAAGGTTTCTGAGAAGCCTCCCGTGGGTCACAACAGGCAGTGACTGTAACATCATCCTCTACCCAGCTCAGTGGCACCCCTACTCAAAGTATCATGTTGCATAGTGCTGCTCTCCCATCCCCAGGCATCCCTTGGTGCCACTCCAGTCACAGCTGGGCAGTCCCCATTTCCCAGCCAGCTGGGACAGAGGGGATACCACCCTGGCACAGCCATGGCCCAGGGGCTGTTTACACTCCTGCCCCGAGTCTCTCTGCTGTCTGGGTGGAAAGTAGCACTTGTGACACACACAGCAGCAGGAACAGCAGCAGTCATGTCAGCATGAAGCAAACATGGCATTGCTTACAAGGTGCAGCAGCAAGGTGTGCCAGAACCACCCCGGAGCTTAAATGATGTCCGTCTCCCTCTCTATGCCGACATACTTCAGGGCATCTGCTTGGCTGTACCTGCAGGACAGGAAGTCATGGCTGCAGCAATGCTCCCCCCACAAACCTGCACAGAGGGTGGGGTCAACCCTGCAGCCCAAGGTCCCCACTGGCCAAGGTACCTGTAGTCAAAGAAGAGCTCCTCTCCTGCCTGAATGGCTCTCTTGGCGAAGATACCAATGCGGTGGTCTCCATTCACCATCACAACTGCAACCAGAGATGCAACATCAGAGATGCAACATCAGAGATGTGCAGACCCAGCCTGGGCCGGAGCTCTCACAGCACCATGTCCTGCCTGGCCTGGCTGGGCAGGGGGACCTCACCCTTCGCATAGCAATTGGGGTTCACTGAGTGGTTGGCAAAGCGGATTTTATTTCCTTTGCGAGTAGCATCAACAACAAAATCTATTTAGAGAAAAAAAGAAAAAAGAGAAGGAAACCATGGTGTAAGGCCAGGCCTGTCACACAGGCAAGAGGTGGGCTGAGCCTGCCCACCTGGCCAGCAGCCCTGGCCTCTCCACCCCAGCAACCTCAGGAAGTTACCATTGTTGAGGTTGAAGAGGAAGCTGGACATGTACTTGTCGTAGACCTTTCCTCGCCTGTCAGCCTCATCCTGTGAAATGAGCTGTAGAGGGAGATCACCTTGAGACACTCAGCAGCGGAGGGCTGAGCCAGGTTCCAGGGCTGCCTCCTGGAAACACCCTCCTGCTCTCCCTCCCACCTCATGGGCAGGAGCTTGCCAGGGCTCCCAGGGATGGGACAGGGCCAGAGCAGGGCTCTCAGGCAAGCAGCACACACACAACACACTCCAGAGTGGAGGGCCAGAGGTACTGAGACATGTCCCCAGATAGCACAAGGCTCAATCTCCAGACCTGGTCAGAGCGAACCCATGGGCACAGCTGAGCTGGGGAAGGCAGCTGACCCCACAGCCAAAGGAAGCTCTCCCACCACACACAGCCCCTGTGTGCCTGGCCAGCAGCACCAGCACGGGCACAGCACTGACCTCCCCACAGTACTCGGAGATGAACTCGTTCTTCTGCACAGCCTCCTTGATGAAAGTCCCCCAGCCAGCCACGTCTGATGGGGCCAGCAACAAATGCTGGAATCAAAATGAAAGGAAATGGGGAGAGTTGGCAGGTACAGCACCTCACAGCACACAGGTCATGGGGCAGCAGGGAGCCAGTGTCCATCCAGCAACCCCTTGTTATGGTGACACACAGCTCCCTACAGACTTACACCATTACATGGAGCTGCACAGGATCTGACACACACTAATTTGCAACTTTCTCTGAATTTCCCTTTTTTTTAAATGCTCAATTCCTTGCTCTGACCAGCAGAATTCAAGCCTAAATCTTCTTCTAGAGTCGCTTTATACACTTCCTTGCTCTCACCATTCCTCATGTAACTCCCATCTCCTGATTTTCACATCCACAACCCCTCCTGATTTTCACATCTACAATCCCTACTCCAGAGTAAGTGCTGCAGAGGCCCAGGACAGAGCAGCTTCTTTTCCAGACTCTGGCACCCTGGCAGCTCCAGGGAAGCTGCTCCCCCACCCCACAGCAGCAGCAGCTGTGTGTCAGCTCTGCCCTGAGGCAACCCCTGCCACACTGCTGTCATACCTTTTTGAGGCCTCGCTGGATGCTGCAGTTCTTGCAGGAGACCACCTTGCAGTCCCAGTGCTCTGAAGCGCCGCAGGTGAGGCAGAGGTCTGGGTCACACTCCCGCACAGCCAGGTAGCAGGGGCACTGCTTGGTGTTGCACTGGGTCTTACAGCGGCAGCCTGGGAAGCGGTTCTGACCTGCAGCAACACAGACCATGGGTCCAGACTGTGAGCTTGGGCAGAGAACGGAGGGGCCATGCAGGGTCTCTGCCCCAGCTGCTCCTCCCAAGCCCTGGCAGGCCTTGGGCAGGGACAGAATAAAGTCTGGCTGTTTTCTCCACTGCAGAGCTGGGAATGGAAGCCCAGACAGGAGAAACAGACATGGCAGAGCAGTGACCCAAAGCCCACTCTAACTGCTGGAGGCACATCCTCCTCACAGGGGACCAGCAGCAGCACCCACAGGATACAGACACAGGGATGTGCACTAACAGGAGTGTCTCAGCTGCCAACAGCTGCATGGCAGCACAGAACCATTTCCTTTTGAACTTTAACAGACTGCTAACAGAACTGCTGTGGATGGACAGAGCAGCAAGTACAGGAATAAAGTAGGCACCCAGCAAGCCCCAGCTCTGCACCCTCCCTGTGCTCTGTGCCAGGAGAGCTGGCTGCTTTCATGCCCAATAGTACTTGACTTCTTCTTACAGTCAGGGTTGCACTGGCAGAACTTCTCACAGAAATTCTGAGTCATGATGCAAGGGCAGGAGCTGTCACAGGGATGCTCGGGGTGGTCACAGGGCTGGTAGTTGTACACCTGAGTTGGTGAATTATCTACAACAAGAAGAGAAATGCCAAGATTGGAAGCTGCATGTTGCAGGAACCTTTTCAAAGCAGCAAGTTCAGGGCACTGGAGCTGAGAAGGTGCAAGCTGCCCATCTGCCTCCACTGGGCAAGGAGCCTGGCAGCACCCAGCTCCCACAGGCATACATATGGCTGTGCTCACTGACCACAGCCCAGTCCACAGCAGGGCTGCACACTGGCCCTCAGCCTCCCCTGGCTGCAGCAAACCGTGTTGCATATGCAGCCTCAGCGAGCACTGGAATGGCCATGATGCCCCTGGCTCCCCAAGGAGCCTGGCCAGGGGTAGTCACTCCCTCCACACTGCTGGACCTGCCAGGCTGGTGAGCAGGACACAGCCACCCTGCTGAAGAACTCAACCCTTGCAAACCTCCCATGACACAGCCACAGCCAACTCTACCTTTCTTCAGCTGGATCTTCCTGCAGTGTGCAGCCCACAGCCTGCAAAAGGAGCAGAGAAGGTTGAGGGGATGTGTAAGCCATCAGGGAGAGCTGGCCAGCGCTGCTCGGCACCAGCGGCCAGCACAGCAGAGATGGGCCTGGCAGATTCATGCATTAATGATCATCAGCCACTATAAACTGGAGAGATATGAGAGTGATGCAGCTGCAGCAGAAGCTCTTTAAACCAAAAACCAGAGCCAGAATAATACTGGACATATTGAGATCAACACACAAAGTGGGCTACAAGTCAGGGAGCTGAGGCTGAGGCTGCTGTTAGGGAAGCGGCACCAGGACCAGCAGCCAGTGCTGCCCTATCCTCGAGCTGAGCCTGGGGCTGCAGGGCCACTGAGCCCCCAGCCAGAGCAGCAGCCCTGGAGCTGGGCCAGGGCCAGCACCCAGCAGCAGCACCAGCAGCCCCATGTGACAGCAGGACGTGCACACAGATGGGAGCCAGATGGGGATTACCAGGAATGCGTTGGCACAAAAAGCAGCGGATCTGGTTGCATTTTAAGAACAAAACAAGCTTGTCCAACACTTGCCTGTGCTTCCTTTTCTTCTTCTGGGACGGATTCATTAACTCATTTGTTGGAAGTTTCGTTATAAGTGATTCCTTCACTGCAAACTGAANTAAGAACAAAACAAGCTTGTCCAACACTTGCCTGTGCTTCCTTTTCTTCTTCTGGGACGGATTCATTAACTCATTTGTTGGAAGTTTCGTTATAAGTGATTCCTTCACTGCAAACTGAAAGACCTACCGAAGAACACAAGCAAAAAGAAGAAACAAGTTCAGTGCACTCAAGTTGTTTTATCAAAAGCATAAGGAGAGTGTGAGTAAGCACAGCAAGGCTCCCAGGCCTGGGCCCAGAGAGTAGCAGCTCTGCCCTATTTCCTGTCTATGGCACACTGCCTCCTCCTGCCTGGAAAACGAGTGCCCGCACACCTGGCTGTGACACTGCACATGGGAGGGAACCCACAACACCAGCACACAGGGCTCATTCTGCCAACAGCAGCAGTGCTGCACAGTAACACCCTGAGCTCCAAAAGCATTGATGTGGCACCTTCCTTCGGGAGATTTGTGGCAGAGAAATAAAACCAACAGGCAGTGGCTCTGGCCCTGGCCCCTCTCTTGCGGCTGCATTGCTTGCTATAGCACCCACCTGCTTGCAGGTCTTTGTCCCCAGAAGCCTGGCAATTGAGCAGAAGTTGTTGAAGTAGGTCCCATGGAAGACACGGAAGAGTGACTCCTCGGCTCCTGTCCACTCTACGGGCTCCTGCGGCGTCTCCACTGCAAACAGCTGGGAGGAGGCCGGGCTCAGCTTCTGCTTAGTGGGGGTTTGGCAGCGGGAGTTGGCCTCTGGCAGGAAAGGCAGATGTTAAGCCAAACACACCCTGGAAGAAGGCACCTGGCCATCATGGTTCTCGGGGACAGTAGTCACCCCCTCGTGCCCTGCAACCCTGCACTGCACTCCTGGCCACACACTCCTGCTTCTGGCCAGGCACAGTGCTCAGGAGCCAAGGGCTCGCTCTGGGCTTTGCAGATCCCAGCAAAGCTCTTGCTTTGCCTGGAAACATTCCTCCTTCCTGGGAGAGGACAGTGAATCCCACAGCAGCAAGGGCAGGGCTGGTGTCCCTCAGATTTGTTGGGAACACTGACTGCTAGCTCCAAAGTCTCCAGCTGTGCAGGAAGCAGAGGGGAGCCTGGGAGAACTCCAGCTGCGAGGAGCTGCCTGCCCTCACAGAGAGGAGTGGGGTGTCTCAGGACTGGCACCATACCCGAGGAGCTAGAGGCCCACTCGTTGCCTGTGTCCCGGTCGCTGTCGCCCTCCCTGGTCTCAGTGACAGCCGGGGTGTTGGAGCAGGATGCACCCACCACGTGGTGCCGCCGGCGGCGACGGCCTGAGCACTTGGATCGGGGGTTGTGCAGTGCAGCAAACTCCTTGGCTCCTTCCTGCAAGCAGAGCAGAAGACAAGACAGGTGGCAGATGACCAGGGAATGCAGGAAGGCTTTTCCACAGGCCCTGGGACAAGCCCTGTCCTGCCACCACCAAGAGCAGGTAGAAGAGGCTGGCCACCTGTGGTCCCTTCAGCAACTGCCAAACCAGCTGCTTGTGTTGCATGTTCCCACTTTGCTCCCTTTGGCATTGCTGCTCAGTCAGCAGAGGCTCTCTGGCCCTGAACCCCCAGCCCACTCCTCTGGATCCTCCTGACTTCTCGCTCTCCTCTTTTTTAGCATGGGCTTAATTTCTCTAACACTGCATTGCGTCCAGAGAAATCATCTATCACACAATTTCCCATCTGCCAGCTCTGGAATTGGTCTTTATTGGAGATCTGCTATAATATGCATCTGGTAAGGTCTGCATTTGCAGTCATGCTCCTCTGAATCCAACAAGGACCAGAACTAATTCTGAAAAAATCATCCAAGTTGTAAAAAAGATCCACAGAGCTCTGCAGAGCAGAGCTGGCCAGGGCACTTCTCTCATGGTTTCTAAAGCAGTGACAGAGAAACATACCAGCCAGAGGAAACAGTCTGCGCCGCAAGGATCTGGCTCAATCTTGGTCTCTCTATTCTTTCGTTTGTACACATTAGGAGTAGCATGAAAAGCTGAAAAAGTAACAGTTATCTTTACTATTAGCATTCTCCAAGAGTCTCCCCCCACTCTGCAAGGGACAGGAAGCAGGAGCCTGTGTGCCTGAGGGTTCCCCTGGCAGCGGGGCCTGAGGGGACCAGCCCCGCAGGGTAACCCTGCTCCAACCCACAACGGGGATTAGGCAGCTTGGGAAGGAGATGCCAAAGGAGAAGGATCAGCTTTCACACTGAAACAAAAAGACCACGTCATATTATTATTATATCTTTTAATAAATAATTCACTGTAAAAAGTCCTGTGACTTCCCAAAGAAGCCCTTAGACCTGGAGAACAGCAGGTCCAGCAGCTAATCAGTATCCAAAAGGCTTTGGCAGGACCAACCACAGGAAAATGACTAAGACGAAGCTGTAAGTTCCAGGGAGGCAACAAAACACAGGGGCATGTCCAGACTTTGGCAGTGAAACATTCATGCCTTTCACTGACGAGCTTCTGCAAAGCAAGAGCAAAGTCTGGTGGTGGCAGGACTACTGCACAAACTGTCGGGAGCTCGGATGCGGCGTGCTGAGCGCGGAGAGGGGACGGCCACGCACGTCGGTCTGCCATCCGTGGGAGCAAAGAGCGGAGCCGTCTGTACAAAAGGCTTCTGGGCACCCGTCAGCTCCTAAGGCCCCACTGCAAACTCATGAGGCACCACCCTCCAGAGACTCCAGCACGGACTAAGCAAGGTGTGCAGAGGAAAACTGAGGAGAAAGGGCTCTAGGGAAGCGTCCGGCTGAGATGGCACTTACGATGCAGAAAGCAGTCGTACTTGAAGCAGCGGCGGCAGAAGAGGGTGTGGAAGGAGTGCAGGGACTGCTCCCGCTGCACCGACTTGGCGCACGGCCCGTCGATGTTGGGAGTGCACTGCGGCGGCAGCACGTTGGGGTCTGACACCTCCGTGAGCTCCCGGTACCTGATGACAAACACAAACACCCAGGGATGTGCTTTCCCCATTTGGGACAGCTTTACAGGCCTACAGCACCATCTGGGCCCATCAGGCTCTGGCCCAGGTAAGTCAAGGCCAAACTGCAGTTTGTAACACTCAAAACACACTCTGCTCACAGAGCCTGCAAGGCACTGAGCTTTGTGGCCCAGCCAGCCCACAGTGCTGGTCTCTGAAATAATGATTTCAACTCTTGCTAAGAAAGGGAACAGACAACCAGTGCAGGGATTTTCTACCTTTCTTTCATATCCTCTGGGAAGCCATACTCAGGAAACATGGAAGAAATAGCAGTGAATATCATGTCATTGGGGAACCTCTTCTTTGAACACTTCTTGTTACCTACAAAGAAGAGGAGACACAATTCTTCAGCCAAGCTGATGTGGATGGGTCTTCCCTTCTTGCACAGAGCAATTCCAGAGATGCTCAGGATTGTATTTTAAGACAGAAATGTAATCCCATGCACAACAGATAAACCTTGTGTCCTGCAACCAGGCTGAGGTATTCCCAGAAGCAGTGCTAGGCCACTTTCAGTGCAGCACGATGTACTGCTGGAAGTACCAACTTCTCTTAAGTGCTATTACTATTTATTTCTGCCAGGGCAGAACTTGCAGACAGTTTTCTACATCCACAGAAGTGTTGGTGTTTGTGCTGCCTGCATCACTACAGATCAAGGACAAAGACAAAATTACCCATCAGCATTCAAAAGGTCATCGAGGACACATCAAAATCCCACAAACCAGAGCTTCCTCTAGGCAACAAGAGCTCCAGGTGGCACAGGAGAGGGAAGAGGAACACTAATACATGGAAAGCAGGTCTGGAAGGGATTTGAAAATGTCCATCTCCCTGCCTCCCACAGAAACAGATCCACCCACACCTCCCTGACAGGTGCTTGCCAGACCAGCACTTGAAAACATCCCACAACTTCTCAGATAACACCCAGCTCTGCTAATCTCACCAGGAAGTGGGTTTTCAGATGACTCTAAACAACTCCTCACCACAATTTCAGATGGTGATTTCTTCCCCTGTCCACAGCGGACAGTGAGAACAAACCATTTCCCTTCTGCTACAGAACTTGTCATGCTGGAACTGCTCTTGGCACATTAACAACCCAGTGATGGTAGGAGAGCAGTGCCCAGTGCTCAGGCGGGGCAGGACAGAAATGTGACCAACATAGTCTTCACTTCTCTGGGGGCCAAACCCACCTTCCACTGCAATTCGCTTTCTTTTCCTTGTCACTGGCAGCTCTTCTTTTCCATCTTCCTGCTTCACCTCAGAATCATTGTGTCCTTCCTCTTCCTCATCCGAGTACTGATTCAGAGCATTCACTAGCTCCAGGAACACAGCATCACTGATGAGAACTGACCCTGAGATCATTTCTGAAACACACAGAAGTGGGAGTGCCACCATCTTTCTTGTTTCTTGCCATGGTAAACCACAAGCCAACGTGCTCTGCTACCCACCAGAGCCCTTCTCTCAGTTTTTTTGGGGTAGGTGAGATTTTAGCACTAAAGTCAGTAGTGGTCTGTCATTTTCAGCAATCTAGGGACAGGCCACACCAGTTTTCCCTGTCTTCCTCCCCGCTGGGCAATTTTATGATGGGACGGGCAGCGCTTTTCATTGATTAAACTCTTGGCTGAGGCAACAAGCAGAACAGGGTTGCTGAGCTACTCCCCCTCTAGCACATTTTCAGCATCCCAGAGGACGCCTGTGAATCCCTGTACACAAGAGGACTGGCTCCAGAGCACTCCAGGCATTAAAATGGAGTGAGGTACCCAAAGGCAGGAACGTGCCCTTGCAAAGGAGAACGTCAGGCACCATCCTGTTTCCCTGCTCTGAGAGCTCCCACAGAAAAGCTGGTTGCTGCTGCCACCTTTTGACTTCTGAACTACTTGGATATGTTATTTGCAAGAGACTGAATCACAGGACCATAGGAAGGTTTAGGTTGGAAGGGATCTTAAAGCTCATCTTGTTCCACTCCTGCCATGGACAGGCTACTAGGCCAGGTTGCTCCAAGCCCCATCCAACCTGGCCTGGAGTGGACAGAGCTGGTTGCTCCCAGGTTACCTTCCTCTCCGTGAACTTTCCCATCATAGTTATTAATAAGTTCTTCAATGAAAGTTTCATCTTCTTCCTTCACCTCATCGCCCATGTAAGGGATATTGCACAGAACCGTCTCATCCTCCACCTGAAGAGAGATCAGACACAGCTCAGAAAAGCAGAGTTTGCTGACCCCAACAGGGCTGTGCCCAAGGCTGCTCTGGTCCCTCAGACCTGCCAACAACATGGTGCACAGCAAAGGTTCAGATGTCTCATCACTGACACATCAGTGTTATGCCATTGTAACCCAGTCACAAATGAAAGGACCTGCCTAAGAAATAAAACTCTTCATATAAAGGGAAATAAAAATCTTAGGAAAAAACACAAACAAACAACCCCCCCCCCAAAAAAGCATATTTACTCCTTGAATTCTGTGAAACAATGGTGACTCTGTCAAGAAGCCACATGCAAAGGAGACTACCTGGTGAGGTAGTGTGGACACAAGGCTGGCTGGGATTCTACAAAACAAGTAACTAAAGCAACACTTCATCATCTCTCAAGCAGATGTTGCCTGGAACAAGTGGGATGAAGAACCACTTCTCAACTGTGTAACATCAGATGCTGACCTCACTGAGACCCCGCACTTCCCACATACCATGAAATTCTGCTGAAGAGGGGACCAGGAGTACATAATGGGCACCAGTGCCACTGTGTTCAGGGTCCTCATGTACAGTGTCTGGCTTGAAAATCCTGGGAAAATGCTCTCAACGGTGCACTGGAATACAAACACAGAGAAGGTCAGTGAGGAACCACTCTGGGAGGCTGCCACAGCCTGAGGAAAACTGAATTCAGGATAAACACAGAAGCCCCACACCCACTCTGTGGACTCCATCACAGGAAAAAGCCTTGGGGGTACTTTTTGTCCATTTCTGCATTCTGGAAGTGTGAGGCATGGCCTGACACTGACCTAGGACAACACAGACAAAAACTCATCCATATCCCCACAGCTCCCTGCAGAGTCCTGGCTCCAGTCCCCACTTGCTGATGCTGCCCCTTTCCCTCTGCACACCTGTTTCAGGAATGGGTGCCCACTGACTGGCTTCATCAGCTGCACTGGCTGCACTCGAAGCTTCTTCCAGTCTTCATTAAGGATTTGAGTCTTTTCATGAACCTTCGCAAAGTTGGCCACAAAGAGAGCCTGAAAGGAGAGAAAGGAGCTCTCAAAATTTAAGAAAACCCATTGAGAACTCCCACAGCACTGAAAGGGTTCAGCAGGGACATCCTGTGAAAACCAACTGGAAATGAGCTCTCCTGCTGCAGTTACACCAGTACTTGCTCAATGGCCTCGTGTGTGTGACAGCTGCTGCCCACACAGCTCAAGACAGAGCACGAGGAGAAGTGGCATCTCTTCCCATTGATCCAGCTTGCAAGTCAAATACAGCTTATCAATTCACCTCGCTGACACCCTCTGGCACCATTCAGACACTCTGAGCTGAAATGAAGCCTTTTTGGGGCATCTCAGCCCAGTCCTTGCTGTGGCTGTACCTTTGCTCCCATGTTTGCCTGGAACCTCTTGAGCTGCCGCAGACGCATGTACTCAGACTTGACTTTCCTTTTCCAGTACATGATACACTTGGACGTCGGAGGAGTGGTAATTTCCATTTTTCTGCAACAGTACAGAAAGAGTAAGTATTAAATAAAGGAGAGCTCAACCCCGAAACAAGTGATATTAGAAAAACGTCCCTGTGGATGGGAAAAACACTTTATGCATCATAGACTTAAACCAAGCAAATAACGCCGTAGCTCTGCAGTGCTCCTGACTGCGGAACACCCCCAGCCGAAGCGCACGGACAGGCCCGGGACAGCAGCGAGGGGCGGTCCTGTTCCCCGAGCCCCCGGGGCAGCACGCCAGCCCGGGGGTAGCTGGGATCCCCCCCCTCCCCCGCGGGGAGAGCCGCGGCTCCACTCCAGCCGCCCTCCCTGCCGCTCCGGCCGGGCCCGAGCGCTCCTC
>VXBC01010427.1:284540-319874 GCA_013399945.1 Ploceus nigricollis | reverse complement strand
CGCAGCGCCCGGAGTCCGGGGCGGGCGGACGGAGCCGCTCCGGGCGGCCCCGGGCAGCTCCCGCTCGGTGTTCGCGGGCTCCTCCCGGTCCCCCGGGAGAGCGGGAGCTGTGCCGGGAGGGTCACGCGGGACTCAGCGCGGCCCCCGCTGTTGGACAGCGACCCTGACCTGTCCCTGTTTCATTCTGTAGGTTGACTCCTTCAGGGAGCGGATCACGAGTGAGGTGAGTGCCAGGGGTCGAGCAGGAAAGAGGTTTTCTGGCCTTATCTTTCTGACACACTCGACTGTGCGTTGAGCCTTCCTAATCTACTTAGCAACACCCAGCAACACCCAGCTGATGCTCTCGTCAGTCGCCCTCTGCAGTGAGGCTCCTGAGCCTCGTGGCTTTCTTCTCCCCTGGGCTTTGTTTGGTGTTGGCAGCAGGAAGAACTTGTGTTCTCTCTGTTTCCTGCTTGTGCACAGATGATTTCCCTGGTGCTCTTGCCTGCTAGTGGGAGCCACGTGGCCTTCTTCCCCATCACTGTTTTTTCTTTCTTTCTTAGGCTGAAGACCTCGTAGCAAACTTTTTTCCAAAGAAGCTGTTAGAACTCGATGGATTCCTTAAGGTAGGGTGTGCCTTCTGCTCTGTGTCCTTTTCCACTTTCAGCTACGTTTGGAAAGTGTTGTGGCAGCTCTCTTCAGGGCTGTTTTCTGTGCATTTCACCTTGGTGCAGAGACACAAGGCAGCATTGCAGCATGCATTGCAGTGCTGTTGACTCTGTTGACTGCCTTCTGCAGTTTGCTTTGTGTGGTCTCTCACATTTATCTTTCTCCCCAGTGGGCTGTCCCTGGCAGTGCTGGGCTCTCACAGGGACACCATGGCCTGGCACTCCTGGGTGGGGGGATCCACAGCCTATTGCCAGACCTTTTATCTTCATTCATCCTAATTTTGGACAAGAGGGAGGCTTGAATCTTTTGTTTTCTTGTGTTTGGTGTAGCAACATTTATTAGTTCATAATCAAATAACAAATCTGCTTTATTTGGCAGGAACCCATCCTGAATATTCATGATCTTACTCAGATCCATTCTGACATGAACCTCCCAGTGCCTGACCCAATTCTTCTCACCAACAGCCATGATGGACTGGATGGGGTAAGGTTACTCTCTTGGCTGTGATCCCAGCTTCTGTTAAAACTGCATGGTTTGCTCTGTGCTGGGGCAGGATATTCTTATTTAATAACAGGCCTTGGCCTAGAGGCTTTTAGAGATTGATCTCTCAAGCCTGGGAAGTCTGCTGGAGGTAACACTGCTCTGCAGCTCTTCCTGGGATTTAAGGAAGAGTGCTTAGAAACCAGGAACAGGGCAGGGCTCTGAGTTTTCCTTTTTTTCCCTTTGCAACGGTTCTACAGCTTACGACTAGTTTGTGAGTAAAACATTTTGTATATTTTAGCCAAATATGAAAAAGAGGAAGCTGGAAGACCATGAAGAGACCTTTCAGGGTAAGAATCCCCCAGTCCCTTGTATTGCTGCCTGCCCCCTGAACTGCTGCACTGAGCCTTGGAGATGCAGATTGTGTGAGCCCCACTTGCCCTGCCCTGACAGCAGCTGCTGCTCATACAGACCAGAGCCTGACCTACGGATGTTTTGATGTGGAGGAGTCAGGTTCCAGCTCTTAGAAGCATAATTAGTACTTCTCTGACAGACATAAGTAGTACTTGGCTGGCTCTTGGCCTGCTGACAGAGGCAGCTGATCTCCTGGTGGCTCTGTGCAGTTCCTCTCTTTGTCTGGAAGCAGATTCCAGGCTTTGCATTAAGCTGAGACAGAAACTTCTCGTACGTGTGCACCAGGAAAGCCCTTTGTGCTCAGCATCCTCGAGCTCTTCAGTCTCATCCTGCTCTGTGTTTTCTCTTTTCCTTCCCTTGTGGGCACTGCTTATCCCGTGTCCCTTTCCCCTTCCCTACAGGTGGCCATAGCCTGGCTCAGTCCCTTTCTGGCCTTGGTGGGAGATGAGTGAGGCTCAGGTGGCCCCTCAGTCCGACCCTGGTGCAGCCGCTCCTGCGAGTCCCTGACACTGGGGGTTTGTCTTTGCCACAGGTACCAAAGTGTTTGTGATGCCCAATGGGTTGCTGAAGAGCAACCAGCAGCTGGTGGACATCATTGAGAAAGTGAAACCAGAGATCAGGCTGCTCATTGAGAAGTGCAATACGGTGGGTGTGAGCTCGGAGTAAGGGGAGGCAGTGGGGTGGTTTTACTCCTGGAGAGGTGGAGCTGTGGAAGGAGCAGGTCCCTCTGTGCTGTAGATGAGGAAAGGCAGGGCTTTGTCCTGTCTGACAGGGGCTGGGAGGCAGGTGAAACCCTTGGGGGAGCTCCATTGTTCACCTGAAGGAGAAGGATGTCTGTTATCAGACCTCACGAGGCTTTGCTTTGCCCTTCTTTTGCCCAGGCACAGACTCCTGCCAAGAGCTCCTGTGGCATGGTGAGGAGAGCTTTCTGTGGGAAGCTGGGCCTGTGCTGGCTTGCATGGCATCCCAGCCATGTGGGAAGTGATCTTGGAAGTGTTCTAGGTGCATGAGGGACCTGCAGCAGCTGATCATGAGCTGTGTTGCAAAGGCGGGGTCCTGGGAGCTTTTGCTGACATTCCTGAGAGAAGCTTTGTGCAGATGTTGGCATTGGTCAGTGCTGTGATCTCTCCACTGCAGGTCAAAATGTGGGTGCAGCTTCTCATTCCCAGGATAGAGGATGGGAACAACTTTGGTGTTTCTATTCAGGTAAGGCACTGCTCTGTGCTCCAGGGACTTGGATCTCTGGGGTTCCTCTGAATCTTTCAGTTCATGGTGTCCAGCAGCTGCAGTCATGGGGTTGGCTTAGATTTTAAAACCCAAACCTGAACTTGATGTGGTGCTGCTGAGACAGTGCTTCCTGAGCCCTGAAGGCCAGCTGCAGCCTCCTGGAGCTAAGAGCTTCCTTGTCTCCCCTGCAGGAAGAAACAGTTGCTGAGCTTCGGACTGTGGAGAGCGAGGCAGCATCTTACCTGGACCAGATTTCTAGGTAGGCATGCAAGAACAGACTTCTTTTTTGGGATCTCCTTGGAAGAGGAATGCGTTTGGGAAAGGTCCACCAGCTGTTGTTACAGGGCAGCTTGGACCTGAAACTAATCCTGGTGCTGTTTATCTGAGCTTTAATCTCTCTCTTTTCCTGCCAGATACTATATCACAAGAGCAAAGTTGGTTTCCAAAATAGCCAAGTACCCTCATGTGGTAAGTCAGCAGGGACACGGAGATTTACATGTTGATGCTGCAGCTTCTTGGGACTCTTTGAGCTGCTTTGTCACTGTCCTTTCTGAGCTGAGGGTCCTGGGGGAAGAGGGGGGGATCATACAAGGATTGAGGGCAGTGAGCTGCAGGTGGGGTGCTTTGTGGGGGCAGGGTGTGGGAGGCTGGGCTGAGCCGTGTCTGCTCCGGCAGGAGGATTATCGCCGCACCGTGACGGAGATCGACGAGAAGGAGTACATTAGTCTGCGCCTCATCATTTCAGAGCTGAGAAATCAATATGTGAGTGAAAACACACAGCTCACACTCTGGTCCTGCTGCTGCTCCTCTCCCCTTTCCCCCTGAGCACGGCCACTCTTGGAGGAAGCCTGCCTGCTTCCCACTTTGGCTCCAGTGAAGTGCTTTTCCACCATCTCCTAGAGATGCAGATGTTTCCAGCAGTGTTCACAGGGCCCTAGTGCAAAATATTCCTGCCCCCTCTGTGAGAATCTGGTCCTAAGCTCTTCATACAGTACAAGCCAGTCCTAGGGTTTCTGAATAAACGTTTTTGGTATTACGTGTACTGGCTTCTGTAAGGTCTGGCTGGAGGAAGCCCTTACCTTAACCAGGTGTGTGGTTGCACACAAGGATTCAGGGTGGTGCCAAGGGGAGTGGTGCTGCTGTGGTAACCAGTGCTTATGGTGAAAGCTGGATGGCTGGCTTCCTGTCTGAGTCCTGTTCTTCCTTTTTGCAGGTCACTTTGCATGACATGATCCTTAAAAACATTGAGAAGATCAAGAGGCCTCGGAGCAGCAATGCTGAGACCCTCTATTAAGTGTCAACGTTTGAACTTGAGAACTGTTCAGTCAACTAAAGACCGTCATTGCCTTGGTTTGTTACGTGACTATCGAGATGGGAAACTGGCTGGAAATAGTATTGCATTCTTAGTTAAACTCTAAAGAAATTCTTGCCTAGTTTTGTGATTGGTTTTGTTCAGGTCTCAGGAGCTCTCCCTCTTCCTCTAGTCACTGGTAGTAGAGGCCATGCTGCATTGGACGCCCCAGAGGCTGCTGCAGCCAGGCAGGGACATTCCTTCATGCCTTGCTTCCTACCTGAGTGGGAACAACACTATAGACCAAGCCCTTGTCCTGTCCCATCTCTTGTCTGGTGGCTGCACTGGGGTTTCTGGAACAGGGCAAACAACCCAGCACAAGGGCAGCCTGGCAGTGCCACAGCAGGGAAGCTCTCTCCCCACTGCTGGCTGTGGCCAGGTCCCTCTGCCACCAGCTCTGCACTGACCAGGGACCCTGCCCCTTGGCAGCTGTGCTCTGGTGCCACTGAGCCATCTGCACTCCCTTTCTGGCTCTCTCCCGGCTCAGCAGAGCCTGTCCCACAGGTCTCTGCCTCACCAGATCAGTGCAGAGCACGAGGCAAATGCTTGGAACTAGAGCTGGTGCTGTCCTGGCTGTTAGGAGCTCAGGTGGCTTCTGCCATTTGACTAGAGCCACTTCCTTGGCTAGAACCAATGTTCTTTCACATACATCCCAGTTACCCCTTCAGCATGGGTTGCTTTTGCCTGGGCTGAGGGAAGGGAGGGGCTGGAGATCTGATACTAAAGTCCTAAAATCTCTCTGCATGTGGTCAGACTGAGTCCCCCTGTCCCTGGCAGTGCTCCCTGGTGCCTGGGCAGAGCAGGCTGGCTGCCACAGCTGGTGCTTGACAGTGAGGGTGGCTGATACCCACCTGGTACCTTGCAGACCTTGCAGTCTTTCCCCTGCAAAGGGCACACTCCCGTGCCTCGTGACTCCTCTGAGCTGCCAGAACATTTCGTGGTCCATTACAAACCCCTTTGGAAATGACTGGTTGTATTGCGTCAGTTTTTGTGTGTGGCAAGTGGGCCCATAACGCTGCAGGCTTCAAATTTTTCTTATTTATAGTATTTCTACTTAAGTCCCCTAATCAGGGAACATTAAATCATTTGTTTCAGGAACCTCGCTGTTTCCCAGGTCTCGCTGTTACACCTGTATATTCTTATTGTGCAGTAGCCTTAAGAGTTGTGTTAATCTCATTGTAACAACAGTGACAAATGGAATGAACTTTCTTCCCTTATTTTTTTTTTACTTTGTTTTTTAGTTTTTTGTTTTTTTTTTTTTCTCTGCTTCCACATCTGAGAGCCATGTTGTCTCTTGCTGGTTTCCCAGGGATTTGCCCAGAGTGTGGCGGGCTGCTGGCCCTTGCTATAGACTCTTCTGTTGTTGTTTGTAGTAAGTCAACTCTTAGTCTTCCCGCTAATAAATATTCAGTAACAAACCAACTGCGTTGAGCTGCTGTCTGGGAGCAGCACTTCCCCTTGTGTTTCTTTGTATTGATTCCTTTTAATTTGTTCAGCTTTCTTTGCGAGATGAACGTATGTAAACTTTTACCATGTCAAGAAATTAAAATAAGGTACTTGGAATTCTTTCAAGGCAGCCCCCTGTGTGTGATGCTGGGCTCTTAGGCCATGCAGTTTTAGTGTCCAGTTCTGGTTCTGCCTTTCTCACATTCAGTTGGTCCTTCCCTTCATTCTCCTCATTTCTCTTAGTTTTTAACTAGTCTGCTGTAGTTGTAGGTTGTAGGTTGTTTCTGTTCCATCAGCATGCCTCACATTGGGCATCATTTTGCCCATGGGCTTGGGTTTGATAGAGTCTGTCCCATCTCAGCCCAGTGTGGGACTTGGGCTGTCCCAGTTCAAACAGATGTGGTGTTTCTCTGAGCCTGCAGTTGCTCCAGGGTTTTTCTGCCAGGCAGGTGTCTTCAGGCAGCCAAGAGTCTCTTGGCTCTCCTGGATGCAGTACCTGGTGTCTCTGTGGGGCACACATCTCTTGCTCCTGGCTGCTCCCTGTGTGTGGTACCCAGGGAGAGGCAGCTGCCCTGCTGTCCCCAGCCACGGTGCCCTCTGCTCTTCTGGGGATCATCCTCTTCTTGCCTTCCCTGCATGCTGCAGCACAGAGGCCTCTCAAGGGGCACTCGAGGCTTTCCTGAGTGTCCTGCCCCCAGCTGCAGGGCTGCAGCCCCTCTGAGCCAGGCCCTGCTCCCGGGCTGGGTGCCTGTTGGGGTTGTGCCTGTCCTGGTCACGGTGCTGCCCAGCAGAGGCTGTGACTGGCCCTGGGAGCAGCTCCTGCAGACCGGGGCTCCGGCTGCGGCACCTCTGGCTGCCCAGGAACGGGAGCAGCCACTTGTGCAGGGAGGTTCCTGCAGTGTGGGAAAGCCCTGCAGGTGCCTGACCCGTGCAGGGAGGGGGCACTGAGCTGCAAACAGACCTCAGGGCCAAGGCAGCTGGAGCAGAGCCCAAAGGAAGGACTTGCTGGCAGGACTTGGTGTGGCACAGCACGAGGGGCTCCTCACCACAGTCGAAAAACCTGAACTCCCAGGGAGCCAGTGCCAGCACTCCCATGGAAGGATGGAGCATCCAGCACAATTGTCTTGGCAGGTGCTGGCAGGGAGTGGGGTCCATCCAGGGGAGCAGGGGAGGGTTTGTTGTCTGTGATCCCAGCGAGTCTGGGAGCAGTTGCAGTGTGCAGTCAGGGCTCCGCTTCACCAGCCTTTGAGACATCCCAGCTTAAGTGCAGGGGAGGAGAATAATGGCTCAGCAGCTGTGTGCAGGCACAGGCACTGCCAGCAGCACAGCTGGAATGCAGGAAGGCTCAGGCAGGTCCCACTGTTGTGCTTTGTATAAGCTGACCCCATGAGGTGAGGCATTGGGAGTGGGAGCTTTCTAAAGTCCGAGCTCTGGTTTGGGGCTTGCTCAAGCCTTGCTTATGTTTAGGAGTGTTGGCAGGGGTTTTCCTCCTGTGCCCTTTCCCCAGCTGTCACAGTTACTGTCTCTGAGTTTCCCCAAGCCAAAACCTGTCTGTGTCTGGTTTGGGTTTCAGTAAATTTCAGATGCTATTTTTTGCCACCTCTACCTTTCTGTGTGCGTGAAAAACAGCACTCCCATCTCCCTTGCTATGTTTGGGGAATGTGGGCAATTTAGCAAATAAAAGATGGGCAGTGCCTAAAAGCAACCACGTAGCCAAAATAAAACATGGGTAGGATGTGAGTTCTCCATATGGGATGTGGGTCAGTGATGGGCTGATCACACTGGGGACTGGCATGTGGGAAGCAGTACGTGCACTGAGCAGGTCATAAACAAGTTATGCTGCTGTTATGGAGATGTGCAATTTCTTTAATTCTAGGTTAGCTTTAAGCTGCTGCAGGCTCCTTTTGGAGAGGGTACACGAGCAATTCCATGGTGTGTCTGGCCCCCAAAGATCCCTCATTGCTTTTCATGAGGCAGCTATTGACACAGGTTCTGGCTCTGCACGCTTAGTTAATTACTCTGCTTTCTGAAATTCCTGCTGCAAGATGAAGGTGGATTTAGGACTGTTTTATTTATTCTGAAACAGCTCTAAACCAGAGCTAGAAAAGTCCAGCAGAAACAGACAGTACTAAAAAACCTGTTATCAGACAAGGCCTTCATGGCACAGGCTCTGCAGTGGGGCAGGGGCAGTGCAGAACGCTGCCATCCTTATCCAGCAGTCCTGGGGTGTGTGCTGTGGTTGGTTTGTCATGGGGATGTCAGTACAGATTAGGGTTTCTCTTTCTTTCCAAGCCCCCAACATGCAGAGAACCAGGAGTGTTCCCACAGTCTATTTCTGGATCTCTCTCAGTCCAGCTGCAGGGTTGAGTTGTGATTTGTGGGGCAGGAAGGCCTGTGGAGTTTTCCTAAACTACTGCTGTGCTGCTTGGAAAGGGCCCTTCTGTAATTGCAGCCTGTGCCGTGGCTTTGAGGAACTGGAGATGCAAACCCAAGGGGTGAAGTGGAACCTGAACAATCTCTTTGTGTGCTTCTCAAAGGAAAGGTCCACACGAGCTTTGTTGTGCAGCCATAGAGGTTCTGCTGCAGTCTCACCTTGGCTGTACTGCTGTGTGTGCAGCAGGACACTTGTCCCATTCCTGGGAGGCAGCAGGCTTGTCCTGGCTGAGCTCCAGACCTGACCCAGGACAGCAGTGCTGCTGCTCTGAGCTCCAGACCTGACCCAGGACAGCAGTGCTGCTGCTCTGTGCTCCAGGTGAAATGGGCACCATGTTCCAGGCCAAAACCAAAAGGGAATTTTTCTTCCAAGCCTAACCCCAGGTAATCCTTGGAGCCTCACTGACTTAATGGATTGAAAGACTGACTTGGAAATCAGCGCTGCTTTGCCTTGTTTGGGGTTACTCAGAGGCATTTGATTCTGCTGCTGTGAGCTGATGAGAACAGGTACTTCTGCCCCCCGTGGCTGCTGTGTCCCATGCAGCCACGGCTCTGTTCTTTANTTCTGCTGCTGTGAGCTGATGAGAGCAGGTACTTCTGCCCCCCGTGCAGCCACGGCTCTGTTCTTCTCTGTGCTGTCCCTGCCCATTGCTGTGTCCGTGCTGCAGGGAGCCCCTTTGCTGGCACTGTGGCTATGTGAAGCAAGTGCTGTGGCTCTGAGGCTCTCCTGGCGTGGCGGGTGGCGGGGCAGAGCCCTGTGTGCTGGCATGGAGAGGATCAGTGTGTCCCTGGCCTCACAGCTGCAGCCTGCCCTGAAGAAGGCTCAGGCTGCCAGTGGTGGTGAGGATAATGGAGTGTGTCCCACGGCAACGTGGCCTTCTGCCTCCCAGCGTGGTGTCTGAGCACGGGGGACCACAGAGGGGCTGAGCCCCAGGCAGGATCTGCTGCAGAGGAAGAACCAGGGGCTGGTGGGCGCTGCCTCCCATCAGGAAACTGATGCAAGGAAGACGAGGGTGAGGTGAGGTGAGGCTGGCAGCAGGAATGGAAATATTGGGTTGAATCTCCAGCCCTGGTTCTCTTGGATGCCTTGTCCTACTCAGCACCAGCTCCGGGACTGTAGCCAAGGTGGTGCGTCCTGTCCACCCCGAGCATCTGCTGCGTGGCAGGAGGGAGCACCAAGTCCTTCTGGCTGCCTTGCTGTGCCAGTGCCTGTGAGCAGCACTGTGAGGCCAGCAGGGACTGTCCTTGGGGTGGCAGAGAGCAGCTGTGGCTGCCCAGCCTGGGCACTGTGGCTTGGCAGCACTGATAGCGGGCACTGCCCTCGGCTGCTGCCAGGTGCAGGTTCAGGGTCCTCTCCTTGAGGGAACCTCTTGGAAGCTGCACCTCAGTTTATCTGTGAATTGGAGGCAGAGACAAAGGCTGGGTGATCCTGTGGCAGTGCAGTGCTGGGGATTAATTGGCTCAGAGCTGTTCTGAGGTACAAACTAAGAGCTGGTTGTTCACAGTGCGTTGGGGCCTGATTCTCATCCTGAGCTACATCTCCATGCCTGCCGAAGTTTTTCTATTGCTACACAGAAGGATGTATTTTCAGCAAAGGCTTCCATGTGGAAGACTGAAAAAAATTAAGTAAAAAGTAACTCCAAGCTTGGAATGGTGTTGCCAGGGAGAATGTTTACAAGGAAGCAGCCTGATAAACAAGGAAAATCGGTGGGTTGTAAAGAGGTGAAATTGTACAGTGTGGCAACAATTCCCAGCTTGTCAGAGCCTCACAGTGGTCACAGCCACCTCAGGCTGACTGCAGAGTCTCCGTTTTTACAGGCAGCCTCAGGAAAGCAGGCTGGACTGAAAAAGTAACGGAATTATGTGGAACTTGTCTGAGTCACTGACCCTACATCTCCACAAGTTCTTTCAGGGCACTGCCGTGAAGGAGGACAGAAGAGGCTGCAGCTGAGAAGAGATCTGCCCTTTCTGGTCACCAAGGGTTTCAGATCTCCTCCCCTAGCCTCTCCCAGTCTTTTGTACTTTCTGTGCTAATCCATCCAGTGCAGCATACACTGACAGAGGCAGGAGCTGGAAAGGCTGCTCTGAAAGCCTCTGAATGCTGCTGGACCAGCTGCAGGCATGAACTTGAAAACCGTGCTCATCCTCCTTGGTCTGGCGTTAGCCACAATCTTCGCTTTGGTCTGCGTGCTGCTGACCAGAGAAAGGACCCCCAGCACCTGCCAGCACCTGCCCCCGGAGCAGGAGGAGATGGAGGATGGCCAGAGCCTGGTGTTTGCTGACCTGACAGCTGAGGAGATGTCCCAGGTGGTGCGGTACCTGCAGGGACACCTCGGGGTGCCGCTGGTGGACGCCTCCCGTGCCAAACCCTCGGACAACTGCATCGGCTCCGTGGATCTGCAGGTGCCGGCCAAGGCAGAGGTGCTGCGGTTCCTGGACGGCGGGGGGGCTCGTCCCCCCCGGGAGGCTCTGGCCGTGCTGTACTTTGGGAAGCAGCCAGAGCCCAACATCACCGAGTACGTGGTGGGGCCGCTGCCGAGGCCAGCGTACCACCGGGACGTGACGGTGCAGAAGTACGGGGGGAAGGTGCCGTACCACCGCAGACCGACGCTGCGCAGTGAGTACGAGCAGCTGGGAGTGTTCCTGGAGACGAAGGCATTTGCTGCAGCACCGACCTTCCTGCAAGAAGTCCTTGAGTATGACGGCACCAACTTGGCATTTCAGACCACGGTCCCTCATGGATTCCAGTCTGGAGATCGGGTGACCTGGTTTGTCCTGTTTCAGAACGTGAGTGGATTCTTTCTGCACCCGGTGGGGCTGGAGGTGCTGGTGGACCACAGCAGCCTGGACATCTCGCAGTGGGCGGTGAGCAGGGTGTTCTACAACGGGCAGTACTACAGGGACATGGTGCAGCTGGAGAGTGCCTACGTGCAGGGTCGGATCAGCGTGGAGAAGGTGAGGAAGGCGGCGTGGGACGGGGACTTCTCGTCCATGAAGCCTCGAGCGCCCGCGGCCGCGCCGTTCCCGGTGCAGTTTGAGCCGCAGGGTCCCCGCTACAGCGTCAGGAACAACCAGGTGCTCTTCCAGGGCTGGAGCTTTGCCTTTGGGCTGAGCGTGAGCACAGGCCTGCGGCTGTTTGACGTCCGGCACAGGGGGCAGAGGGTTGCCTATGAGATCAGCGTGCAGGAGGCGCTGTCCGTGTACGGCTCCAACTGCCCGGCAGGGATGTCCACGCGCTACATGGACGGCAGCTTCGGCCTGGGGCGCTACACCTCGCCCCTGGTGCGAGGGCTGGACTGCCCCTACCTGGCCACCTATGTGGACACACACACTCTGTCTGACAGCCTGAGGCCCAAGAAGAGGAAGGCTTCTCTCTGCATCTTTGAGCAGAACCTGGGCTCCCCTCTGAGGCGCCACTACTCCAACCTGCAGTCGCTCTACTATGGGGGGCTGGTCAACTCGGCTCTGGTCATTCGGTCCATTGCCACCGTGGGCAACTACGACTACGTGTGGGACTTCATCTTCTACCAGAACGGGGCCCTGGAGGGCAAGGTGCAGGCCACGGGGTACCCAAGCTCATCCTTTCTCCATGGGGATGGCCTGAGATATGGCAACAGGCTTTGGGAGCACACCCTGGGTACCATACACACCCATTTTGTCAACTATAAGGTGGACTTGGACGTGGGAGGTAGGTCTGGTTTTTCTTTTAATGTCTGCCATTGTTCTGATAAGCCCCAGAGCTTTGAGGTTTGCCTCCTTGTCCATGCAGTCCCTAATACTGACATCAGAACTCTGCTTCTTTATTCTCCTAACCTCTTCTTTCATTGCAATATTATTTTTTGATATATAAAACAGTCTGTCAAGGTCATTGACTGGAAGGCAGTGGGAATTTCTGGGAGCTCTGTGTTCAGCTCAGGGAAAGTATGAAAGGTAGCAGCTGAAAAATGTTTGTGTTTCCTTGAGGCCTCCCGCCTGGCACGGTGTGTGTTGCCATAGGCATGGGCGGGCAGACAGGGAGTTGGCCCTGTCTGAGCACAGACAGAGTGAGCCGGCTTTCGCAGCTCCTGGTGCTGCTCCTGGCTCTCCTTCTCCCTTGGGAAAATCCTCCTGGTGTCTCGCTGCCCCATGTAAAGCAGGGCAGCTCTCCTGGTGCTCCGTGGGGCTGAGCTCCTGCAGATCTCTCCCCTTCTTCTCTTGAGGAAACACTGAGGCGTTGGATCCCGAGTTGTGAAGCCACTGCAGGACCCAGCGAGGTCCCCTGCTCCTGTGTGCAGTCACAGTCTGGCACTGGATGTCTGCACAGGGTTATTTGAGCCCAGGAGCAGCCCCCTGCTCGCAGTGAAGTGCTGGCAGCCACCCTGGAAGTGCAGGGATGCTCAGCCCCAGGGCCACCTCTGAGTCCCGCAGAAGGCGACGGCAGCACCTGCAGTCCGGGGACAGTGGGGCCACACATGGTGCCTGTTATTGAAAACCGCCTCTGTAAAAGGCAGAGGGAAAATGTTTTACATCTGCACGGGACCAAAGAGGTCGCTGGTGGGCAGTGGCTGCATCTGAACCAGCCCAAAGACAAACGCAGCCTCAGGGATCCCGGCTGTCTCCTGGGTTGTGGAAAGTAATCTCAGAGCTGTGTTGGTCAAGCTGCAGCTAATCCCAGAGCAAGCATTTGGTCCCAGCATGTGTCCTCCTGCGAGGCAGGGGTTTGTGTGGCCTTGAAAGGTGCTGCTGCTGTTGTTACGGTCAAAATCGGGGCTGGTGCTGGTTCCCTCCTGCAAGCAAGGCTCGAGAATGTGCTAAAATACAGTTCCTGTGTGGGGTAAGGTCCTTTTCTGTGACTTCAATGCCCCTCTCTGTTTACAGAGCCTGAGCCCTGCCTGCTGTAAAGCACTCCTGAGTAGGGCTGTGTCAATCTCAGGCTGGTTCCCTGTGGTGAGAGGGGAGCCGTGCTCAGGCAGGAGCGCTCGGGGCCGGGCAGGGAGCTCGGGCAGCTCCCGCAGGAGCCGCACCTCCAGCGCCGGGGGCTCGGCTGTGTCACAGCCAAAGTGGTCACTGCCCACACAGGTTCTTGGATCCTGAGCTGAGGCTGGTGTGGGGCTTGCAGGGAAAAAGGGCAATTATTGCCTATCTGGAAGTGAGAAGGGAAACCTAATTCCTAAATGAACACAAATGCAAATGGAGTAAATTGCAGCAGTGCTGTGGTGGTTCTGGCCCCTCCTGCCTGTGCCTCAGACTCTCCCCAGCAGGAGGGTGTTTGGTGGGCCCTGATCTCCAAAAATCCATCCTTGCTGTCGGTGTGGGTCGCTGCCTTGCATGTGGCCAGGAGCCATGGGGGAGCCTGCAGGAGCTGATGGCCCTGCAGGAGCAGCTGCCTCACACCATTTCTGTCCAGGGCAGCTCTTGTGCAAAGATCACCTCTGCTGGAATGGGACAGGAATGGTTCAGCAAATGCTGCCCTTTCTCACCACGGAGCTGCCTCTGGTCTGCCCACAGCCAGAGCCAGGCTGGAGCTGCCAGGTCCCTTCCTTCAGGGCTGGGAAGGACTTGGAGGCAACAGAGAATGGTGACAGGAAGAACTGGCATGTAGAGATGCTGGGAGCCAGCAGGTCTCGGGCTGTGCCAGCACAGACTGGCCCCTCAGGGGAGTGGGGTTGGTCCGGGGGCACTGGGTGCAGAAGGACCAGGCTGGCTGAGCCTTCCCCTGTGGCATCACCACGATCCCAGAGGAGACAGAGGTGGAGCATCCTGGGAGACAGTGAAAGAAACAAAGGCCCCTAGGACAGATGAGACTGGGGCTCTTTGTGGTGTCACCCTGCAGCAGAGAAACCCATCAGTAGCTTGGTGAGTGAGCCAGTGCCTGGCTCCCTGGCTGGCTCCTTTGGTGCATCTGGGGTGGGGAGGAAACAAGCCAAACTGGCTGGGACCTGTGATCTCCTCTCAGAGACCCACGGGACCTACAAGTTCCCTCCCCACCTCACAAGCGTTGCCATTACGCCCACAGTTGCAAATGAATACAGAGCCGGGTCTGCAGGTGAGGGACGTGCTCTGGATCCTTCAGCCACACTGCATGTGCTGTCCCTGCACTCGGAGTGATGAACCCCAGACTTCCCTACGTCCTCCTGCTCGGGGCTGCAGTGATAATCTTCATTCTGTCCTGCATGCTGCTGAGCAGGGGTGGGCGATCGCCCAGCTGTGAATCCCAGCCCGGCATTGTGGAGAAGACAGGATCCATGAGCCAGAGCCTGGTGTTTGCTGACCTGACAGCTGAGGAGATGTCCCAGGTGGTGCGGTACCTGCAGGGACACCTCGGGGTGCCGCTGGTGGACGCCTCCCGTGCCAAACCCTCGGACAACTGCATCGGCTCCGTGGATCTGCAGGTGCCGGCCAAGGCAGAGGTGCTGCGGTTCCTGGACGGCGGGGGGGCTCGTCCCCCCCGGGAGGCTCTGGCCGTGCTGTACTTTGGGAAGCAGCCAGAGCCCAACATCACCGAGTACGTGGTGGGGCCGCTGCCGAGGCCAGCGTACCACCGGGACGTGACGGTGCAGAAGTACGGGGGGAAGGTGCCGTACCACCGCAGACCGACGCTGCGCAGTGAGTACGAGCAGCTGGGAGTGTTCCTGGAGACGAAGGCATTTGCTGCAGCACCGACCTTCCTGCAAGAAGTCCTTGAGTATGACGGCACCAACTTGGCATTTCAGACCACGGTCCCTCATGGATTCCAGTCTGGAGATCGGGTGACCTGGTTTGTCCTGTTTCAGAACGTGAGTGGATTCTTTCTGCACCCGGTGGGGCTGGAGGTGCTGGTGGACCACAGCAGCCTGGACATCTCGCAGTGGGCGGTGAGCAGGGTGTTCTACAACGGGCAGTACTACAGGGACATGGTGCAGCTGGAGAGTGCCTACGTGCAGGGTCGGATCAGCGTGGAGAAGGTGAGGAAGGCGGCGTGGGACGGGGACTTCTCGTCCATGAAGCCTCGAGCGCCCGCGGCCGCGCCGTTCCCGGTGCAGTTTGAGCCGCAGGGTCCCCGCTACAGCGTCAGGAACAACCAGGTGCTCTTCCAGGGCTGGAGCTTTGCCTTTGGGCTGAGCGTGAGCACAGGCCTGCGGCTGTTTGACGTCCGGCACAGGGGGCAGAGGGTTGCCTATGAGATCAGCGTGCAGGAGGCGCTGTCCGTGTACGGCTCCAACTGCCCGGCAGGGATGTCCACGCGCTACATGGACGGCAGCTTCGGCCTGGGGCGCTACACCTCGCCCCTGGTGCGAGGGCTGGACTGCCCCTACCTGGCCACCTATGTGGACACACACACTCTGTCTGACAGCCTGAGGCCCAAGAAGAGGAAGGCTTCTCTCTGCATCTTTGAGCAGAACCTGGGCTCCCCTCTGAGGCGCCACTACTCCAACCTGCAGTCGCTCTACTATGGGGGGCTGGTCAACTCGGCTCTGGTCATTCGGTCCATTGCCACCGTGGGCAACTACGACTACGTGTGGGACTTCATCTTCTACCAGAACGGGGCCCTGGAGGGCAAGGTGCAGGCCACGGGGTACCCAAGCTCATCCTTTCTCCATGGGGATGGCCTGAGATATGGCAACAGGCTTTGGGAGCACACCCTGGGTACCATACACACCCATTTTGTCAACTATAAGGTGGACTTGGACGTGGGAGGTAGGTCTGGATCTTGTCTCTCCTTTTTAAAAAGTACTCTCCAAATACTTTTAGACTCAAATTATTTTACTTTTTTGGTGGTTTTACAGGTTTTCCTTTCCACTTGTGGGGCAGGGTGGTGTGCTTGCAGTGAGGGGGGCGGCAGAACTGCAGGAACAGGGAGGAAGCAGATGAAATCAGACTGTCACTGTTTGTACTGCCAGGGGAGGTGTGGGCTTAGAAGTATTGTTCATGAGAGAAAAAGAAAGGAAATTAGCTCTGCTGTGCATGGATCTTCTTCTGTGGGGCTCAAAGCTTCACAGATGGCCACAGGTTCAGCTCTGAAATGGCTTTTATGAAAGCTGAGAACTCATGTGTTAAAGGAACAGAACACAGAGGGGCTTCTTGGTGAGACAGGCAGGAGGTGCTGAGCAGTAATCCCTCTGCCAGACCTGCTCAGGCACTGGCCATCAAATGCTCTCAGCAGCCTTTTGCCACCTTGTCCCTAGACTGATTTGCTCCCATGCCACTCCTGTTGCTCCAAACCTTGGGCCCATGTCACTTCTTTGTGGCAGGGCCTGAGAACAGCACAACACTGCTCTTGTTTGTGATGTGCAAATGTCTGCAGCACCCAGGCTGCTCCAGGTGCCTCCACTGTGCAGGATCAGCAGTAACAAAGCTCGTGCTCTAGTTAATTAGACTCTGCTTGCATGGGAGGCAAACCTGTTCTTCTGCCCTGGGGTGAGGCTCATCCTTTGTCCCCTCTTGTCTCTCATAGTGTCTGCTGCAGAGTGGTGCTGGCCAGCTTGGTCAAGTGTCCAGCCATAGATCAACACATGGGGTGTTCTTGTGGCATGTGGAGCTGCAGAGCAGCAACTGCTCCTGGACAGGGTCGGTGCTCAGAGCCCAGGGTGCAGGGAGGGAGAACAGGGAGAGCAGGCACTCTGATGTCCTTGGGGACAGGGGACTGTGGGGACTCTCCTGAGTGACTTTGTTTTGGCTTCGCAGGGGTGAAAAACTCCCTCGTGGCCCATGACATGGCATTTGAGATGGCACGGGCTCCCTGGAGCCCAGAGCAGCAGATAGAGCGGCCACGACTCACCAAGAAAGTCCTGGACACAGAGGACCAGGCTGCCTTTCGCCTCCAGTCCAAGATGCCCCGATACCTCTACTTCGCGGCCAACAGCAAAAACAAGTGGGGCCACCAGCGCGGCTACAGGATCCAGATCAGCAGCCTTGCAGGGGACCACATCCCCGAGGCCAGCTCCATGGAGAGGGCCATCAGCTGGGCAAGGTCAGGCTGGTCTGGCTGGCATGGCAGGTTCTCAGAGACCCCCTCAGCCCTGCCAGCTGGGAAGGCATTGCTGGATGTCCCTTGATGGGAGGCGAAGGGAAACACTCTTCTGGGCTTGCTCCATCCGAGCAGGCCTGTGCTCTGCAGACTTTCAGGAGTTGATTTAGCTCTGCCCTGCCTCGGGGGGCTGCTCCCCTCTCTTTTCTCGTCCTCAGGTACCAGCTGGCCGTCACCCGGAGGAAGGAGGAGGAGCCCACCAGCACCAGCATCTACAACCAGAATGACCCCTGGACACCCACTGTGGTCTTTGCTGACTTCATCAACAACGAGACCATCACCAACGAGGTAAGCTGGGGTCCCTGGGATGGAATGTAACACCCAGCCCAGGCTCAACGGGAGCCCCAAGGAGCAGAGAGACTCCAGCACCACCCCTGGGACAATGAGCCCAGATTTGAGAGCAGCAGCCCAGAGGAAAGAGGCTTTGAGCATCTCCTTCTCTGTGTATCTGCTTGGTACTTTGGTCAGAGAACACAGAGAGTGTGTGCAGAGCAGAAGCTTGTTTGTCCCTGTGGAGAAATGCTGGCAAAACGCCATGAAAATCTCTGTGAGGCCAGAGTGAGGCCATGGAGGTTAAGGCAAGGGCCCTTCCTCTGGGTGGATATCTGCTGCCATGGCTGTGGCAGGTCTTTGGGGAAGGGAGGAGCTCTTTCCCAGGAGAGGGGAGCTTGGTGTGTGGGAACGCAGCCGGCTGGTGCCCATCGGGGTCCCCCTCCTTCTCTTCTGTCACTCCCCACTGCCCCACGTGTATTTTGGTCACTGCTGCTGCAGCTTCTGAAGTAACCCTGGGCTTGTGGCTCTTCCCTGCCTAGGACCTGGTTGCCTGGATAACTGCTGGCTTCCTTCACATTCCACACTCTGAGGACATTCCCAACACTGTGACCGTGGGAAACTCGGTCGGTTTTCTCCTGAGGCCCTACAACTACTATGACCTGGACCCCTCTATATACTCCCCTGATGGTGTGTTTTTCACCAGCGAGCAGGACTTCACAGCATGTGAAATCAACCCTCTTGCCTGCTTGCCCAAAACTGCCTCTTGTTTGCCAAACTTCCCCCCGTTCACCTATGATGGTTTTCGAAATATGAGTAGGCTTTAGTGCTACAGGATGGTGAGGAGATGTGGTCAGAGACACCAGGCTGACTGTTCTGTCTCTGATTGTCAGCTTTTTAGTGAAGTTGTCTCAATTTTCAGTTGTCCAGTGACTTCACATTTTATCATTGCTTTTGAAATAGTGCTCTTGAAAAGGGAAACATGATTTTCCTAGTGTGATGTGAGATGGAAGTCTATGTTATCTGTTAATTCCTGAATTTGAGTCTATCACCAGAGGAAAGTCAGGAGAGAATCCTGCTCCTCTGCTGTAGAAGCAAGTGCTGTGTAGTGCATATCTCAGGTTAAAATAATGAAAATGGTGCTGGTCCAATGCTCTCAAGTGTCTCATTCTTACAACCTACAGCAGCGTCTCCTGGGGGTGACGCTGGTCTCTGCCATGTTTCCTGTGCCCACAAACCAGCCCAGCAGTGTGGCTCTGGGTGTTGTCAGGGCACGGGGGTGTCCAGCTGGAGGGCAGGAGGGACAACTGGGGTGGAGGTGGGCACTGGCACCAGGGCCTGTGGCTGTTGGGGGGAGGCTGGGTCATGGCCAGGACTGTGTGGGTTGTGGCTCTCAGGCTCTCAGTGCCGGGCACAAGGGGGGGATCCGGACAGGACCTTGCAGGAAGGGCTCTCATTGCTGCTGGTGATGCAGCATGGCCAGTGCCACTGCCTGTTTGCCAGGATGCTGGCTGGGCTCTGGTGCCCCTGTTCCCCTCCTCGCAGCCCCATCTGTGCTAGGCTGTAACTCAGGATCAGTGGGCACCTGTGCAAGGTGACAAACAGCTGTCCCCTCTCTCCCGGCTGCAGGACCATAGGGGTGTTGGCAGCAGCAGTGAGTGCTGCTTGGTGATGGCAGGGCAGTGTCAGGATGGGGCAGTGGTGCTGTGTTTAGCACTGCTCTGCACAGGGAAGGTTTATCTCTATAGCCACTGCTGCCTGCCCAGCATCTGCGGGGTTAAGAGAAGGAGGAGAAGGGAGAATGTGTTTATTTCCCCAAAATTACTACATCCATCCTCTCCAAGCTCTGCAATGTAGGATTTGGGACCAGAGGGGAAGGACAGATGTACATACATAGAGTTTACTTAAAATTAATGGCCATCTAGGGAAACAGAGCAATGTTGCCTTTTATAGTTCCCAGAAAATCCTGGCAATGTGTGAGAACATCCCCTTGCACCCTCCCTGTGAGTTCCTCTGGGCTGTTCCCTGCTGAGGAAACAGGGGAGGAAAATAAACCCGAGCCAACCCAGCCCCTTGTTCTAGTGAGTGGCCGGGAGGATTCCACAGCTGGAAACGCGTCCTGCCAGACTGTGGGAGCACTCAGTGTCCCAGCAGGCATGAGCCTGAAAACCGTGCTCATCCTCCTTGGTCTGGCGTTAGCCACAATCTTCGCTTTGGTCTGCGTGCTGCTGACCAGAGAAAGGACCCCCAGCACCTGCCAGCACCTGCCCCCGGAGCAGGAGGAGATGGAGGATGGCCAGAGCCTGGTGTTTGCTGACCTGACAGCTGAGGAGATGTCCCAGGTGGTGCGGTACCTGCAGGGACACCTCGGGGTGCCGCTGGTGGACGCCTCCCGTGCCAAACCCTCGGACAACTGCATCGGCTCCGTGGATCTGCAGGTGCCGGCCAAGGCAGAGGTGCTGCGGTTCCTGGACGGCGGGGGGGCTCGTCCCCCCCGGGAGGCTCTGGCCGTGCTGTACTTTGGGAAGCAGCCGGAGCCCAACATCACCGAGTACGTGGTGGGGCCGCTGCCGAGGCCAGCGTACCACCGGGACGTGACGGTGCAGAAGTACGGGGGGAAGGTGCCGTACCACCGCAGACCCGTCACCGGCAGGGAGTACACGGATGTCAACGCCCTCATTCAGAGGGAGCTGAAAAAGGCACCGCGCTTCCTCCGTGCATGCTGCGAGTCTGACGGGACCAACCTGGTCACCCTCACCACAGCCCCACGGGGCTTCAAGTCCGGTGACCGCGTGACCTGGTTTGTCCTTTTCCACAACGTGCCTGGCACCGGCTACTACCTGTCCCCAGTGGGGCTGGAGGTGCTGGTGGACCATGGGGACCTCCACGTCTCCCGGTGGCAGCTGCTCAAAGTCTTCTACAATGGCCGGTACTTTGCCAGCACGGAGGACCTGGAACAGGAGTTTGTGGCCGGTGCGCTGGAGGTTGTCAGACTCAAGCAGCCCCAGGCTGATGCAGTGCTGGGCTCAATGAAGCCCCGGCGCCCGCCTGGGCCCCCGGGCCCGCTGCAGTTTGAGCCGCAGGGTCCCCGCTACAGCGTCAGGAACAACCGCATCACCTTCCAGGGCTGGAGCCTCGCCTTCGGCATGAACCCCAACACTGGCCCGCGCCTCTTTGACATCAGGTACCGTGGGGAGAGGATTGTCTATGAGCTGAGTCTCCAGGAAGCCTTAGCCCTGTACAGCTCCAACTGCCCCGGGGGCATGTCCACCCGCTACCTGGACGGCAGCTTTGGCATCGGCAGGTTTGCCTATGAGCTGGTCCGGGGCCTGGACTGCCCCTACACAGCCACCTACGTGGACCGGCACTACCTGGCAGAGACAGACACGCCCAAAACCAACCAAAACTCCCTCTGCATTTTTGAGCACGACTCTGCCCTCCCTCTGAGGCGCCACTTCTCCGACTCGCAGTCCTTCTACTACGGCGGGCTGCGGAAAAACGCGCTGGTCATCCGCACCATCTCCACGCTCATTAACTACGACTACATCTGGGACTTCATGTTCCACGCCAGCGGGGCCGTGGAGGTCCGGGTGCACGCCACTGGCTACATCAGCTCCTCCTTCTTCCACGGCCGAGGCACTGACTATGGCAACAGGGTCGGGCCCCACACGCTGGGGACGATGCACCTCCACCACATCCACTACAAGGTGGACCTGGATGTTGACGGTAGGTCCGGCCACCTTTGTGCATGGCTGTGGTTTACTGTGGCCTAAGGCTCTGCCTAGGGTGCAGAGCTTGAGAGGGTTTTCTCTTCTGCTTCACAGGGCAGCTGAACTCCCTGGAGACCCAGGATATGGAGTACGAGTTTGTCAAAGATCCCTGGAGTACACAGAACACCATTGAGCGGCCGTACCTCCGCAGGGAAAGGCTGGAGAAGGAGGATGAGGCAGCATTCCCACTCAATGTCCCCATGCCCCGCTACCTGTCCTTTGTCAGCCCCAATCCCAACAAGTGGGAGCACCCACGCAGCTACCGGATCCAGATCATCAGCTTTGCTGGGGAGCACCTGCCCACCAACAGCTCCATGGAGCGCTCTGTCAGCTGGGGCAGGTGGGTGCCAGGGCTGCAGGGCCTGGGGCCTCAGCTGCTGCTGCTCCTGCTGGAGGGAGCTCTCACCCCTGGGCAGGCCTGCACCAGGCTGCAGGGAAGGGTTAAACAGCAAACACGCGGAGCTTTTGGCTCTGAAATTTCCTTGAGATGTTGCTCAATAACATCTGCTTATGGCAGTTCACAGGCAGGAATCTGACCCCACGTCAGACTAATTTACAGCCACCCCATGTGAGGGGTTGTCGGCCCCTTTGAGGGGAAGTAGGCTGCAGAATGAATTCCTAAGGGAAGCACTGGCATTGCCAGGTTGTGATATCTTCCCAGGAGGACAGAATACCTTTTGGAAGATGCTTAGGATAAGCACAGACCAGTCTCACTGCCAGGGTGAACTGATGGAGCTCGTGCTGGGGAAGTCTGTGTGGGGGAGAAGTAGCTGTGGCTTAAGGGAGTGCACTGGGCACTGAGTGGCAGCGTTTGCACCTGGATCCATCCATGTTTCCCAGCCGTGCTGGAAAAGCCACAGGCAGCAAGGGATCCCCCACAAAGCTTGGAGATGCTGGGGCTGCTGCCCATTACTGCCCTCCTGGCCCTTTCCCTCCCTGCCCCAGGGCAGACCGGGGATGTCCAGCCCCAGTTTGGCAGTGCATCCCAGCTGGCAATGCCATGGCTGGCATGCACAAGCCCCTCTGGCCCCTGTGCTGGCAGGTACCAGCTGGCTGTCACCCGGAGGAAGGAGGAGGAGCCCACCAGCACCAGCATCTACAACCAGAATGACCCCTGGACACCCACTGTGGCCTTTGCTGACTTCATCAACAACGAGACCATCACCAACGAGGTAAGCTGGGGTTCCTGGCATGGAGAGAAGCTGAACCTTGTGGGGGCCATCCTGGCTCCTGCCCTGGAGAGAAGCTGCAGCTGTCCCAGAGCCAGACTGAGCAGCTGCTGGTCTGGCAGAGTCCTGCTCAGCCTGACAGATGCCTCATTCCTCTTCTCCCAGGACTTGGTTGCCTGGATCACTGTGGGGTTCCTGCACGTCCCTCATGCTGAAGACATCCCCAACACAGTGACTGTGGGGAACGGTGTTGGCTTTTTCCTGAGGCCCTACAACTACTTCAACGAGGACCCCTCGGTGGATTCACCTGACAGTGTCTACTTCAGCAGTGCACAGGATGTCGGGGCATGTGGGGCCAACCCCCTTGCCTGCCTGTCCTCTGCTGCCACCTGTGCCCCCCACCTGCCCCCCTTCCACTTTGGGGGCTTCCTCAACCTCAGCCTGGCACCGCCTCTTGGCGGGCTCTGATGGCCAGGGGCTGCTGCTGGCTCTTGGGTGGGTACTCAGGGGGTCTCTGTCCCACACCAGGCCCTGCCCTCCCCCTGCCCAGGGTGTCCTGTGCTCAGGGTCAGGTTTTGGGAGCTCAGTTCCTGTTTCAGCACTGACCCAAAGCCTCTGAAAGGCAGCCCCTGGGTGATATTTGATCTCTCTGAGCCAGGTCTCATAAGCTCTCAGAGAAAAGTATCACACCTGAGATAGCTCAGCTACCTCAGATGGCATAAAATCAGCAGGATGGCTTCTGAGACAGTGTTAGGAACAGAAAAGTTTTAATAAAAGGCAAAATAACAAAGCTCTTTGCAGAGAAAACCTGAGCCAGGGCAAGGGGTTCTTGCTCCTGCTAAAACACTTCACAAAAGCCATTGCATCTTTTGTTCTCTTCTTTTTCGAGTGAATTACCTAGGTGGGACCTTTTGGCTTCTGTCTAATTAGGTATCCTTAGGTTTGAGGTAAAGGTCCTATGAGGTATCTTAACCAAATTGAGGAGAGAAACTTCTGGGCTTTTCTTCCTTTTTAAGGAGACAAAGGATAATTTGTTCACTCCATCAACAGGGGCCACATTCCTACACCTGGGAGTGATTTTTTTATTTCCTCTTGGATGTCACCCTGTGTACTGTGGGGTGCCCACAGCTGCTCCCCTCCTCTGGGATGGGGCTTGCACCACCTTCCCATCATGGGTGCACACAGGGGGACAGCGCTGGCCAAGGCTGCCCACAGCACAAAGCTGCAGCTGCCCTTGGAGCTGTGCTCCACCCGAGGCTTTGCCCACAGTGGCAGGAGTGAGTGGGGTGGTGTGGTTGGAACTGCCACAGGATGCCCCAGACGTCCTCCCCAGGCATTGCAGCACCGAGGCCACCGGGCCCGGGCACTGCCAAGCCCTGGCTGCTGCTGCAGAGGGAGAGGGTGCCCTGGGCTCGCTGGGAGCTGCTGCAGGAGCCATGGCTGGGCCTCTGGGTGGGCACTGCCCGGGCTGGGCTGCCCTTCCCAGGACACAGGCACTCAGTGCTTTTCCTGAGCAACCTCACCGTGCTGCTCTGATCCTGTGGCCAGAGCCCAGCACGGCTGAAGCCCTGTCAGGGATGGCCCTGGCTCAGCTCCGTGGGCTCCAGGGGCTGTGGGGCTGCCCCAGTGCCCAGCACAGTGCCCAGCATGGCTGTGTGAGTTGTCCTGGCGATGCTCCTGGAGCCCAGGAGGCTCCTGCCAGGCAGTATGGAGCAAACATGGGAGTTAATGTTTAACAGTTGTTCTGAGCTGTGTTAATCAGTTCTGGGCTTGGCTGCTGCCCAGCCTGCTCAGCCCCCCTGTGTGGGGACCCTTGATTCTACACCCCGAGCTGCAGGTGCAGCTCTGGGCTGCAGTGTTATATGAGAGCCCTCAGAGCCCTCCCCACCGTGCCAGGCTGGCATGGGGGCACCCAGAACCTTGGTGAGGCCAGTGCCAGCCCTGGCCCATGGCTGCAGATATAAACACTCACCAAAGTGTCCCCGGGGGCATGGTGGGCATCCATCCCCTCTGACCCCTCGCTGTAGTGGGTGGGTCTGTCCAGAACGTGCTGTGAGGGGCTCGAGCAGCCCCAAGGGCTGTGGCAGGTGCCCCTGGGAGCCAGCTCAGCTGCTGCAGCACTCAGAGAGGTGATGGGAGGAGGGGGCAGCTCAGGCCATGGCTCATGTGAGGCTGCAGTGGTCCCTGGGTGCCCTGGGGTGACAGCAGGGGCTGTGCCCAGAGGAGGAAGGTCGTGTCCAGCTCCCTGCCCGCTGTGTGCCCACATGTGCAGCACTGCTCAGACCCTGCTCTGACGCAGTGACCACGCTGCCACAGCCCAGCCTGGACCTTGCAGCTGTCAGGGAACAAACACGGGCACTGCACGTGGCATGTTACAGCCCCCAGTGGTGCTGCACTGGCCAGAGCTGCATCCAGAACCTTGGGAACCACGGGCACACCGTGTCCCAGAGCCAGCTGCTGCCACTGCAGCCACACAGCTCCTGGGCTGCCAGCTGATCCTGGGCCTGCTGTGCACAGACCCAGGGCAGAAATTGGGTTCCCCCAGCCTGGCCCCACTCCTCCCCTGGGAAGGCCAGCCTGCCCGTTTACAGTGCCCATCCCAGCGGTGCTGCTGGCAGGGCTGCAGGGTGCAGGGATGAGTGGGACCCTGAGCAATTGTCAGACCAGCCAGAATGCAGAACCCTGCAGTGCCAGGCAGCTCCTGCTGCCCTGCCCTGCCCCAGGTCCACACAGTGACTTTGGGGCTGGGCATTTATCCACAGGGCAGGGCATGGAGCAGCACTGGGACCGTGTGGACCCTGGCACCTCTGGCACAGTCCTGACCAGTGGCATGTGCACCTGGCACTGCCCAAACACACTAGGGAACTGGGCTGATCCACTCTGTCCTCTGTGCTGGGAGGGAGGAGGTGACTGATCCCTCCTGCTTCCTGCCCTCTCCCCACTATGGCCCCAGTTGTCCTGCAGTGACTTTTTCCTGGGGGACTGGAGTGCTGGTCCCCATCACCCAACACCTTTTGCCCCCTTTTCCACTGTGAAATCTCCTGTGAAGGATTTATTGCTGATAGTTTCAAAATATTTTTGGAACAGAAGCCAAGTCTGTTGCATTCCTTCACGCTGGCCAAAGCCACTCTCAGTTCAAGACCCTGGAATGAGCTGTTGGGAATTTGCTTTGCAAGAGTATTTCTGTTTCTGTGCAAACTTCTGTTTTGTTGGGGTGTTTTGCTGGTCAGGAGCTCAGTCCAGGGTCTGGGACCACCTTCCTTGGGTGCAGCACGGCCAGGCTGGACAGGACATGCCTGCAGCAGGGCTGAGTCTGTGGCCTTTGCCTGCTTTTCTCCCAGGCCATCCATATCCCAGGGAGCAAGGTTTGCTGTGTTTTGCCTGTCAGACCCCACGGCTCCCTGGGCTCTGCATGAGCTGAGGGGCAGGATGGGGCCTGTAACTCCTGCTGCTTGTCAGCAGGACTCAGCACTGGACACAGCTCTCACAGAGACAAACAACATAGGGCAGGGGTTCAAGGATCCTGCCATGAATTTTCTCAGGAGGGAGATAAGTGATGCATTTCACTGGCTGTTGATCATTAATGCCTTGCTGTCTGCTCAGCTGTGGTGGGTGCTGGCTGGGCACCCTGTGCTGCTGCCACAGGGCAGTGTCCAGGCACTGGCAGTTGTGGATGGCAATATTGCAGTGCCAGCACTGCTACCAGGGACAGCAGAGTGCAGCTGGGGTGGAGGGGATGGCCATGGGCACCACAGGATGAGTTCTGTGTTTGGCTCTGTGCCCACAGCTGGGGTCTGGTGGGACAGGAGGGATTAACCCCGTGGAGCAGTGCTGGGAGGAGAAGTGCAGTCCCCATTTGCAAAGGTCCTTCAGCCCCACACTAGAGATCAGAAGAACACGGCTGGCAGCCAGGAGCACCCCAGGCCTGGCTGTCTGGGACTGCAGGGACCTCCAGGAATGGCTTTGAAGGTTTCCCATTATGCAAAGTCCTGGTTAAATTAGCCTGGCAAATGAGGAGGGGGGTGGGCAGTCTGCCCTCTGCTCCGTGCACCCACTCCATGCTCCTGGGCATCCTTGCCATGCCCGGGTGGTGATTCACGGGTGATGGCAGAGAGACCAGAGCAATTGCCAGCCTGGACATGGCAGCTCTGCAGGAGTGCCACCCACAGAGTGTGGGGAATGGAGCAAGGGCTGCAGGTCAGTCAGAGCAGCTGAGCTCTGTACTGGATAGCTGGGGGAGCCAGAGCTGCAGGATCCCCCTGAGCAAGGGGATGGTGAGGGGCAGGGATGGGTGTTGGGTTGGAGCACTGTGCCCCACGTGCCCTCGAAACCTGTTTTCCCCTTTTACGTAAGCTGTTCCAAACATGTTTGTTACAACCCCCTGGTGATGTACCTTTGGAAAGAGTGGTTTTGGGTCCAAAGATCAGTGCTGGGACTGTGACCTGCCCCCTGCAAACAAGACCCTGCAGAGTATAAAACCCCAGTGGCACAGTGGAATACGGGACAGGCAGAGGCACACCGAGGGCAGCAGAGGAGGATGGAGGCCAGCATGAACCTCCTGCACGACGCGGGCATCCGCACCACACACTGGCTGCAGCAGCACTTCCAGGGCTCCCAGGACTGGTTCCTCTTCATCTCTTATGCTGCTGATCTCAGGAATGCTTTTTTTGTCCTCTTCCCCATCTGGTTCCACTTCAGTGAAGCAGTGGGCATCAGGCTCATCTGGGTGGCTGTAATCGGAGACTGGCTCAACCTCGTCTTCAAGTGGTGAGTGGCCCCGAGCCAACCCTCCCACTGTGTGTTGGCACACCTGGATTAATGTAGGCCAGACAGATGCTCTCACAGCCCCAGGGCTGGAGTAGAACAAAGTTCAGCCCCAGCTGGGCAGTGACAATGGTCACTCCTTCCCAAGCCATGCAGCAACAGCTCTCCCCCTCTGCTCCAAGCAGAGATGGAGCCTCCTGCAAACAGAGCCTCCCATCAGCCAGGGCTGTGGTGCTGAGTGGGGGGATCTTCACAGAGCCCCTCACCACAGGAGGTCATATTGACTTGCTTCCAGGAAGTTCTTGGTCTTCCCCCTCAGGGCTGGGGATGGGGACATGGGCAGGCAGTGCCAGCTCACAGAACCAAGCAATCAGCTGGGCGCTGTGTCTGTCAGGATGCCCTGGACCACTTGTGGGTCCATTGCTTCTTCCATGTCCCAGGACAGATCTAAAGCTGCAGTTGTGCCCTGGACCTCCTCAGATCCCTTCTCTTTTCTTTTCAGGATCCTCTTTGGGGAGAGACCATACTGGTGGGTCCTTGACACAGACTATTATGGCAACAACTCTGCACCAGAGATCCAGCAGTTCCCACTCACCTGCGAGACTGGCCCCGGTAGGGTTCCCCAAGCCATGGAAGGGGCTTGCAGCCAGGGGCAGGGGGTGCTTGCCCATGGTGACCTGAACAGGCAAAGAGGGGGGTGCTGGCCTGGCCTGCCTGGCAGCCTGCATGCAGCACATGCCCCTGGACAGCTCTGGAGAGAGGTCCTTGCTGCTGTGCTCCTGGGGACGCTGGCTGTGCCTGCAGGGGAAGGAGGCAGGGCAGCCCCTGCACAGAGCAGACCTTGACCCTAGGTGAAGCTGTGGTGGTTCAGCACAAACCCCTGAGGGTGCTCAGCCCTGGCCCATGCAGAGTCTGACCTGGGTCTCTCTTCTTGCCCAGGGAGCCCATCTGGCCATGCCATGGGTGCAGCAGGCGTGTACTACGTCATGGTGACAGCCCTCCTCTCTGCTGCTGGGGGAGAGAAGCAGTCAAGGACACTCAGATACTGGTAAGCTGAGTGCCAAAACCATCTGTGCCAGGCAGGGGCAGCTCCAGCACTGACAGGCACAGCCAAGCCCATCAAGGCACAAGGCTGAGGACTGACAGCTGGGGTCTGCATGGGGACAGGCTCAGCGACAGCCAGGCATTGTTTGGAGTACGTGATGGCAGTGCCATGGGCAGTGCAAGCTGGCCCTGGCACCGACATGGCCACTGTCCCTCACAGGGTGCTGTGGACAGTGCTTTGGATTGGGTTCTGGGCAGTTCAGGTCTGCGTCTGCATGTCCCGAGTCTTCATTGCTGCTCACTTCCCCCACCAGGTGATTGCAGGGGTTTTCTCAGGTGAGTGTATCAGTCTCCCCATCCCTTTCCTACAGCAGCGCTGTGCTGCACTGCAGCACCTGCAGCACTGACCAATGCTCCCACTTTGTCACTGGCAGGGATGGCTGTGGCCAAGACCTTCCAGCATGTCCGCTGCATCTACCATGCCAGCTTCCATCGGTACCTGGGCATCACCTTCTTCCTCTTCAGCTTCACCCTGGGTTTCTACCTGCTGCTGTGGACATTCGGCGTGGACCTGCTCTGGACACTGGAGAAGGCACAGAAGTGGTGCAGCAACCCTGAGTGGGTCCACATTGACACCACTCCCTTTGCCAGCCTCCTCCGTAACCTGGGCATCCTCTTCGGGCTGGGGCTGGCCCTCAACACCCACCTGTACCAGGAGAGCTCCCGGCTGAAGCAGGGCCAGCAGCTGCCCTTCCGCCTGGGCTGCATCGCTGCCTCCCTCCTCATCCTCCACGTCTTCGATGCCTTCAGGCCACCCTCCCACATGCAGCTGCTCTTCTACGCCCTCTCCTTCTGCAAGAGCGCGGCCGTGCCGCTGGCTACTGTCGGCCTCATCCCCTACTGCCTCTCCCAGCTCCTGGCCACACAGGACAAAAAGGCTGCCTAAGGCAGGCAGACACCCAGAGGTGTCTCAGGGGCAGCTACCAGGCCCTGGGTGCACCTCAGCCACTGTTTGCTTCCCGCTGCATCTGCACAGGCTGATTCTGCACTGGGAGCAGACCACGGAGGCTGGGCTGGTGGTGCTGCTGAGTGGCTCCCACAACACGGACCCACAGTGCCAGTCACAGGGGCTGGCTGATGGCACAGAGAGCTCTGCATGCCCACAACTCCCCTGCTGTCCCTCCTGCACCCACAGGTGGGGGTCACCTGCCCAGGACCCAGCAGCAGCAGCGGAAGGTCCTGCACTCCCTTGCAGCCCGTGGGGACAGCTGTGCTGCAGGGCTGGGGACAGCACCACTGGCAGCAGGGTTGTCACCTCACCGTGTCTGGGGTCTGCTGAAGAGGCAGCTCTGTGACAGGGATGGACAGACTGTGACACGGAGATCAAGTGCCAGTGTGAGGGATCCCCAGCCCTGGGACGTTTGGTGCTCACCTGTGATCAGTGTGGGGGGCACACACGCCCACGTGTGTACATGCATCACCTGTACCTGTGCACACATCACATGGGGTGCCTGGGCTGTGCACAGGAGGTGTTTTATTAAAGCTGAAGGTTGTTTAGCTGGCGAGTTTGAGTGTCCTGCTGGCCAGTGCCATGGGATGGGGGATCAGCTCCTGGATGCAAGGTTGTGGCGTGGCCTGCAGATGGTAGAGGAAGGACATTTCTCCTGGGGGCTGAAGACCCTCAACACCTGCAAGACATGTTCAAGCCACTGGGAAGGGCACTGCCTAGTGCCCTGGGTCTTTATCTTTTGCCCTGAGGTGCAGCTGAACACGGACAGCACAGTGGGGGCAATGAGCTGCTTCTTGTGCTGTTTATCCAAGGTTTCTGGGTGCACTTTGTGCCAGGAACAGGGACAAACTTGTGTCACCTCACTGCTTACAGAAACAAGCTCAGCTTTGGGACCAACTGGCTCAGGTGGGGCTGTGTTGAGCCCCAGGGTGTGGGGGACAGAACTGGCATTTTTGTCATGGTGTGGGGTTGGGGCCATGCCCCTCCCACCTCAGTACCCCAGCCCAGTGCTCACTGTGCAGCAGCAAGTCCTGCTGCCCTCCAAGCTGTGCAGGCTGTACAGCCCAGCCATTAACCTTCCCAGGAAACATCCTCACTCAGTCTGAGATAGTCCAAAATACATAGGGAGGTGCAGATACTTTCTTCCTGCCAGACTCTGTGTGCATGTGTAGGACTGCTCCCAAAGCACCAGCCCCTGCAGCTCTGACCCCACACCCAGTTCCAGGCCTCAGTGGTGCTCCCTGTGTTCTGATGCCATCCCAACAGCTCAGCCAAGGCTGTGGCCATGCAGCAGTCACAGCAGCCATGGGTGAGAACTCGATCTGCTGGGGCTGCTCCCATCCCCTTGTTCATGACAGATAAACTTCCTTAGGATAGAGGTTTCTTTTACTCTTTCTCTGTTTATTACCAACACCTGGGGTAAACCTGTCATGCCACTTCTAGCAAGAAAGGTAAGGGTAAATTGTCAAATCACCTGTTGAGCCCCGTTGTGGCTCCACAGCGCCCTTTAGTTCCTCCAGAGGAGACTGCAGCAGCTCCAAGGCCTGCCTGGGCAGGAAAGGTGAGCTGAGGGAACACCAGAGACAGCTCTGCCTGATCCTGAGGGAGTTACAGCTGCATCAGCCCAAGAAACTACCGATGGTCAAAAAACGACCAGTAACAACTGCACCCCACCAAGGGAAAGGACTTGGTACGTGCTGAGGAATGATCTCCTGCCTGTGGGGTACCTGCTCTCCCTTCCAGCTGCTTTCTGCCCTTGCCCAGCCCAAGGTGTCTGGGGGGACCAGCTGCCTCTTGCTAGAGTGTTTGTGCCAAGCAACTCCTCCTCAGCAACTGGCACAAAGCAAAATGCCCCTAAGTACTGCCAGCAGGAGGCCCCTTCTGGGTTTGGGAACCCTACAAAGTGGTTAACTAAGGACTACTTTAATCCCTGCACCATTTGTCTTGAGAAATGAGCCCTTGCAGCAAAGCCTCGATAGCAGATCCCCTCCCCATTTCCGTGAGCAGCCCACGCAGAGCATGTGCACACCAGCTGCTGGGTTCAGGTCTTTATTCTCTCTGGTAGAGAAGCTAGTGGAGCCTATGCAAACAAATATAAGACAAACCTACTTTGAGAATTGTTTCTTATGCTCCCGGGCTTTGATGGCTAATGAATTCCTGGAGCAGAGCTTGCACTTCTCCTCGCCGGCTCATCTTGGCTGCCTTGCCCTGGAAGCGGCCGCGCTTCCCAGCTCCTTTCCCACCCAGCAGTTCTGCCACCCTGCAGCAACAACACCACAGCCTGGAGCCCAGCACACACAGATCCATGCCTGCATCACACCTGCTCATTCTGCAACATCAGAATTCTTACTTGACTTAAACAAATCACAAAACGTTACCTGGGACCTAAATTTTCAACTGCTTCAACAGGTCCAGCTAGAAGGAAGAGTCCTGCTTCTTTTTCATCTCCCACAGTCAGGAATAGCAGGGTTTCCTGTGGACAGACATGGGCCTTGCTCCAGATAAATCAGTGCTCTCCTCATCCAAGAAGAGGACAGACACTGGCCACAGGACACAAACAGCAAACTGACAATTTGGAAGTCTGTGTGCATTACTGAGACTGCTTGAAAAAAGGAAAAAGGAAGTGGCATCTGAACCTTTTGTGCCCAGTCATGTGCTGTTGGGACAGAACAGTACTGGGATATCCCAAGTTAAAAGGATACAGTTGGCAGTTGAACTAGGTGATTGTGACTGAAACCTTCTATTCTACTCCAACCTAATCCTATCCTAACCTATTTCAGCCAATGTTGCTCTGTACAGCTCTTGGGGGCTAAGGCTCTTCTCCAGTGCTCTCAATTCTCACTGTTGTGGACTGCCCTACAGACTGAGGCTGCTGGGGACAGGTAACCTCAGGTACCTGTCAAAGGAACCAGATCTGCAGATCACGACTGTGGCAGGAACTGCAGCCTGGCCAGCCCCTGTCCAGGTACAACTGGGGTGAAAAACCAGTGGTGCCAGTTTAGTCTTCATCAGTGACTCACCTCTGTCCCAATCTCATTAGCGATGATGTTCATAAATTCAGAATCACCCTCTTTCCTGTATGGATGGATAAAAAAACCCACTTCAGAAAGAAGCAAAACCCCCCTCTAGAGTACAAAATCTCAATCACAAACCAAGTGCCTGATCAGGACTTTGGCCTCTTGCTCTTATTTGCCTATATATGTAAATCCTCGCTGGACACTCCTGTGGACACTTTAGGAATTATGCAAGTGTTATCTTTAAGAAATAGAGCTCCCTGGTTTTATTTGAAAATATCAAGTGCAGAGGGAATTAGATGGACACAGTATTTCTCAGCTACAGCACCAGAAGAATTCAGCAACTGAATTACAGATTCCTTTAATTGCACAACTTTGCAGCAGGCCAAGGCAGTTTAATATTCTATTTACTTTGTTTACATTCTTCCTTGAGAAAACAAGCTGCACAGGTGTGAGAGATCCAACTGCCATAAAACATGTGGGATACTGTTGGCCCCTCTTCCCTGAGCTCCCCCATACCTGTGCAATACAAACAGCTGCTTTGGAGCAGGTTTGCTCTTGAATTCCCGGGCTATCAAAACAGCAATGTCTCTAAGCAGGTTCAGGTTATTCTGAAAGAAAAGGAAATGAACTGTGCTGCAGCCGGAGAAGTCAGTGTGAACACAGTTGTGTTCCCAGAGGTTTGAGCACTTTTCATAACATCCACAAAAACTGAAGCCAATGATTTGACTCCCAGTTACCACAACTAATGATCTACATTTATAGTGACAACCCACTTTCCCCAGATGTTATTGTACCTTCTGGAGCAGTTTCACAGAGCTCTGCAGTCTCTTCACAGCCTCTACGTGCTCACCTGGTCCATTTCTGAAAGAAACAGGAGACTTTGGATCACTACTCTGAAGGACAAAGGAAGGATTTCCTAAAGGAGCAAAACAGGCAACATCATACACAGCCTCACAACGTGTACCCTGAGGCTTATGTGGTATCTCTCAGGAGGAAGAGTGAAGATGAAATAACAGAAGTGGAAAGGGCATTACTTGAGCAGGGAGGTTAGAGCCTTCTCAGTACTGTGACTTTGTTCGATTGACTTCAGCACTCTGTTTCCCACCAAGAAGACCAAGTTGGTTTTGTTCTTTTTCCCTTTTTCCACGCCAAGGAGTTTAATAACCTTAAAAAGAAAATCAACCTGGTCAGAACAGCACTTTGGTAATTCACATAGGTGGTCAGTTCCTGCCAGATTATGCCCTGTGGTGAATTTTGACTCTCTGCTAGTGAAAATAAATAGATCAAAATCAGCCATAAGATCAACATACAAAAAAAAAGGGATGGTGGTACAGTGGAATTTATGCAATCTTTCAGCCACGGGATGTACTCTACAGGGCATCTGGATGTCTCTGCTGGGAAACAGACTCCAACCAATGACTGAGAAAGTACAAATACTTACAGGCAGGTCTAGGATTTTATCACCATTTCCCTGCACAGAAAGATTTCTCATCAATATCAGAACTTTAAGCAGAGGGAACATGGCCAACACCCCTGGCAGTGCAAAAACGTCACTGCTACATACAGGGCCGAGTTCTGCAACAAGGAAACAAAAAACCTGTGGCGCCCAGCCTGTGTGTGACCCTCCTGGGGCTCCTTCAGCCTGGGGCTGCTGCCACCCCCTTCCCCGTCAGCACAGTCTGGAGCAGCCTGTGGATCCCAGGGACTCTGGCTGTACTTCATGTGGAATGTGGCTCCCAGAGGCAGCCCAGCTGCAGCAGCCCACCTGGAGGTCACTCAGGTTGGAGACATGAGTGCCACAGCACAGGTTGGAGTCGATGCCTTTGATGTCCACCACGCGCACTGGCCCTGCGTGGTCATCGGGCAGCCCCCGGCTCCTCACCTGGCAGAGGGGAAAAGTGACAAAGAAGGTGACATCTGTGCTCAGTTATTCTGGTCCCACGAATACCATCAGTTCTCTCCCACCACTCACTGTTTCAACTTCAGGGTCATCTGCAGCCAGTTCCCTCACTGTTACAGGGACCCTGTCCCGGATTTTCTCGTTCACACTCTTCTCCAGGGCCTCGACCTGCTCTGCTGTCACCAAGGGGGTGTCCAGCTCAATGAGGCTTCGCTGACGGCCCAGCTCCCTGCACCAAGGAAGAACATCTGCTGCTGTAGCTGAGACCAGCTGGGAGATGCAGCACCAGCATCCCACTGCTGGGAATGTGGTGACTGAAACAAAACAGATTTCCCTCCTCTCCCTGTTATGTTCAAAGCACCAGGTGTAAACCAAACACTTAAGGAGAACAAGACAGAGCAAACACTTTGTACAGCTCCTCTCCAGGTCAGTCACCTCTCCTGCAATGTCTAAGCTCAAATGAAATATCCAAATTGCTTATGGTGTTTCAGTGTTCAGGCTCTGTGCAGGGCAGCATGGTGGCACGTGCCAAACGGGTCAAAAGGAACCTTTATCCTGCTCACCATGAAGTTGTCTTGAATCCAAACATCTGTTCTGCAATGGCACTGATGAGATGCTGTCCTGGAAGAGATGTGCAAGCACTAGCTCTGAGTGCCACTGGTATTTTTACTCAGGCCGTGTCTTTCCTGTTGACATTCTCCACACAGACGAGTGCTGGGCACTGAGGGGGCTCCTGCCAGTGCTCAGGAGCAGCAAGGAGACAGCTCTGGCCTTGTGAGCCTCGGCTCCTGGCACTGCAGCACACGCTGGGGGCTGCAAAGCAGGCTGAACTTTCTCTTCCAAACCTGTTTTCGGTGCGTTTGTTTACAAGCCAAGGAGAGCTCGCGGAGGGGCACCTGCTGCCCTCAGCAGTCCCGGGAACAGACTGTGCACACAGCTGTCGGGTTTCTCTCTACCCTGACCAGGGTGCGGACACGCTGGGCGCTGACCGCCCCCCGTCCCACCCCGCGGGGTGTTACCGGGCGCCCCCCGGTACCGGCACGGACCTGAATGCTGCTGCATGTGGTCGAAGCGGCGCTCCCAGTCCAGAGACAGCAGCACTTCGGCGCCCGGTTCCAGCGCGGCCGGCACGAAATGCACGGCCTCGAGGCCCCGCCGTGTCACGCGCAGCCCCGGCACGTCCCCGATGAGGCCGCGGTCATCCGGCTGCGGACACGGGACGTCAGTGCCGCCAGCCCCGGCCCGGCCCGGCCCCGGCCCCGGCCCGGCCCGTACCTGCCCGCCGCCCTCGGGGAAGAGGATGGTGTCCTCCAGCACCACCTGGAATCCGCGCACCGGCTCCCCGCCGCCCTCGGGCCGCAGCTCCGCCGCCCGGCACGACACCACCCTGGTGGTGAACTGAGACA
>VXBC01010427.1:257563-271462 GCA_013399945.1 Ploceus nigricollis | reverse complement strand
CCTGTCCCACCATCCCCAACCCTGACATCGCCTCACCCACCCTCCCCTGTCCCACCATCCTCTGTCCTGCTGTCCCCAGCCCCACCCTCCCCTGTCCCACTGTTCCTGGCCCCACTGCTGTCCCACTGCTGGGCTGACACAGGTTTGGGTGGCTTTTCCCACCAGTGGCCCAGAGGATCCTGGAGGTGAAAAACCACGTGCTGGCAATCGGAAAGACACGGTACCCGCTGGAGGTGACACCACACGCTGCAGAGCTGAGCCCCAATGAGGTACTGAGGGGACATGGCAGCCCCAGCTGCTCCCACACAGACTCTGTGCCTGGCAGACAGATCGAGAAGGGGGACCACACTCTCTCCTTTCATCTTAATTACACTTAAATCCATTTTCATTCATATTCAAATGAAGATTTTTTTTTTTCTGTGCTAATAGCACAGGGACAGGCAGGCAGGCTGTGTGCTCAGTCATCTGGCATTTGTGCCTGTCAAATGGAGGGTAGTCAGGCTAGAAGAGAACAGGCACTTTTCCCCAGTCCATCTGGTGCCACACGGGGGATCCTGTTAATGCCTCTGCCGTGTCATCAGCTGGACTTACAGTATATTGTTCCTCTTTCCTTCTCAGGAGAGCTTAGTGTACAGACATGCTGGTGTCTAGGGAGCACTGGAGAGTTCTTTCCTCTTCCTCCAGTCTGAAGAGGCCGTGGCTGCAGCCATGTCTCATGTTTTCATGTCTGAGCCCCAAAAACAAGGGCATTGGAATTAGCCTGGCCTTGCAGACCTTTTTGCAAGCCTGTGGTGCCAAAACTGCTTGAAGATCTGGAGCTGAAGCTCTGCAAAGGCAAGAGACCAACTGCATTTCAGATGCAGAAACAATAGTGGATTTCTTGGGTTTGGGGTTTTTGAAGAGCTCCCAGTGTGTAGAAATGTGGCCCTGTCTCTGTGCAATTTCACCCTCTGATTCCTTGTTTGCAGAAGGCTTTTGACAAGTGCACAAGGTCAAGGAGTTGCTTAGTCTGGGTCTTTTGGTCCTGTCTGTGTCAGGGTCCATCTCTCTTGAAAGCAGGATGCTGAGGGAGAGAGGTGGAAGTGTGTCATCTCTTCTGTCACAGTAGTGCTGGGGCCACTTGCCTTCTGTGCCTTTGAAAGGGGTTGGTTTTGGTCCTTGCTCTCTCACTCCCTTGCTATCTACTTGCAGATCTTCATACATGTGAGCATGACAATTGACTATGGCAAGCTGCCCACGGGCAAAACCCTCCTGAAGGACTTGCACAAAGGCTACAGCAATATACAGTTCAGCTTCGACTCACAGAATATGCAGTGCATAGTCCAGGGACCATTCACGGAGCTGCAGACCTTCAGCAGAGACCTGCTGGGCAATCTGAACCTCAAGAGAGAAGCCACTGGCCAGATCCTCCTGCCAGCTTCCAGCTGTGAGGCCAAAGAGATGGGAATGCGTGATCACCAGCAAGTGCGTGACTCCACTGAGTCAGCACAAGAGACAGCAAAGCTGCCAAATTGTGACCAGGTGCATGAAACAGCAGCTAAAGTCCCATCAGCTCTGAGCCCAGTGGCTGGGGAAGCTGTGGAACTTTCGGGGAAGCTGGAGGAGTTTTCCCTAGCAATGGACTCGGACATTTACTTGTACATGCAGAGGTTCTGTGCTGCTGAGTACCAGGCTGTGCTGCACCAGCATCACGTGGATGTGGTGGATGTCAGTGGCGATGGCGTTGCTGTATTGTACCTCCACCCCTCTGGGGGCCTGCCTGGGGACACGGACGCCTTGCGACAGGCACGCCTGGCCCTGCAGCAGCTCTACCAGCAGCTGGAGGTGAGCCTGCGCAAGGAGAAGATCGCTAAGGAAGGGCTGGGAATGGACAGCCAGGCACTCAGGGCTCTGACAAGTGAGCTGCAGAAGCTGTATCCCCACCTGCTCTGCCATGAGGATGTGAAGCAGCTTTATCTTGTTGGAAGCCTTGTTGATGTGTGCAAGGCCAAGCAGTTCCTTGAGGATTCGGTCACCAAGGGAGGTGCTGCACACACGGTTGACACGCTGAGCAGCTCCCAGCCCTCTGGCACCACAGAGGCTGCACCACACCTGGCCAAAGCTCCTGTGCATACTTCAGCCACAAGACTTAGCCCAAGCAGACCGGAGCTGAAAGGTGAGTTCAAGCTAGCTGCCAGCTTCAGCACCCTGAAAGTGGACAGGTCTCAGGCTGGCCAGGGCCTCTTGATGAATCAGGGCTCTCCACCAGTGGGACAGGTACAGCTTTCTGGGAAGCATTCATCAGAGGTAGATGCTCCTGGTCAGAGTGACCCAAGGGCACCGACCCAGCAGTATCAGCCTCCCACCCCTATGACAGATAAAGTTCTGAGGTCAGCAGCAGAGCCTCAGCAGAATGACCCCACAGAAAGGGGCCATGTGGAAGCAGGTGCCAGACTCACAGGAGAAAAGGTGCTGTTGTCCTGTGCAGACAAAGAAAACAGCACTTTTCAGCATCCTGAGGACTCTAAAGGCTCAGGTCCCATTGGGTACCACTCCTTCGCTGGCATCTACAGCAACTGTGATGTGACATGGACCTCTTTTGCTTTAGGCTGCAAACCCTCTGCATCCAGGCCTGTGCTGCGACGCTCCAACAGCTTCTCCCTACCAGGGTCAAAGGAAAGCAACATCTCCCAAGACATCAGCCCCAGGGTGAGTGAGGAGATGAGCCTGGACACTCTGCAGTGGTTTTACCTGAAAGATATCTGCCATGCTGCTCTTGATGAGCTGTGCAGGGCTGGGGGGGTGCACATCTTGGAGCGCCACGCTGGGGACTGCACGGTGCTGATGCTGCAGGCAGAAGACAGGAGAAGGCTGCTCCAGGCTAAATGGAAGGTGGAGGATCTTGTGCAGAAGTGCCCTGACTTAGTGTGTCAGAGTGTGAGCTACTCAGAGCTTGCTGTCAGTGGTCCAGATGACAGTGACCTGAGTGAACTGTGCAGCCTCTTGCGAGGAAAATCCTTCCAGGTTGGACTCAGCAAAGACAAGTACAAGCTCTATCTTGCCTGCCCCAAGGAGATGCTTCCAGGAGTGGCTGAGGCCTTCCACATGTTTTCTTCTAGGAGGCTCTGTGCCATGAAGTCTTCATCCATGTCTCCTGGACCAGAGAGTACAGGGAAATCAAGTGTCATCCAGCCAAGGAGAAGCCAGGACCCAGTGCTGGATGCAGCCCTTCCTGGCAGCCTGAATTCCCTACAGCACCTGAACATCATCGATGAAGTAGACTCTGCAGGTGTGCTCAGGGCTTCCTGGTTGCCAGAGGCTGAGGAAAAGAGGTGCCCCAGTCCTTGGAGGTTCCAGCAGGCTTGGGGGCAGGAGGAGGCCAGGGGCTATATTGATTCTGGGTCTGGGAGAAGAGGAAGCAGCCTTCTGAGCATTGGTACAGGGGATAATCCAAGTCCTCCTGGCCTGAGGGAGTTCCAGGAACAGCGGAAGACAAAACTGTCTCTGGGGGAGCCTGACAGCACCCGGCTAAAACAAGTCTTGCCAGACAGATTCCAGTTTGCAAGAGACAAGAGCAGAGGAGGCCACAATGAAGCAATGGGACAGCAGCACTGTCCAGTCCCTGCAGCTGATGAAGCTCCTCACTCTCTGCCCACCTGGCTATCCAGGGCCTTGGCTGCTGAGCCACCACCAGCTGTGGCCCAACAGGCACCTGCAGCAGAGCCCACAGATCAGGGAAGGGCCCAGCTCCCAGCGGGCAGGAGCAGTGAGCAGGAGGAGCCTGACCTCCCATCACAGCAGAGAAGAGATCCCAGCCTTGGACAAGAAAGCAGCATCATCCCTCTGGACCAGTGTGATGCTTGCCAGGGCTCAGGTGTGACCTGCCAGGGCTCCTGTGGTCACGCCTTGTGCAGGACATGTTTTGCAGCAGACAGTATGCAGCCAGCTTGCTGTGGATCCCCCTCAGCTGCCCCAAGCTGCAATATCCTGGGGACACTGAAGATCTCCTCCCTGTCTCAGAGCCTGCCTGGATACTATCTGGACCCAACACTTCAGCTTGCTTACAGCATCCCTGATGGCGTGCAGGGGGTAGGTACCACCACAGAGCTTCCCCATCCCACTGCAGCCCACACGGGGAGAGATCTGTCAGGGTGGTTGGGGGGAAAAGAGCAGCCACAGCTCCCTGCCCCACAGGCAAAGCAGCAGAGATATTAACCTATGAAAGGCAAAAAGCTCCACAGCAGGTTTTGGAGCAGCTTGCTGCTTCTCAAGAGCATGTGTGACCTCTGGTTTTAGTTGACAGTGACTATCAGCCCATGGGGATCATGGTCATCAGTGTAGTTTTCAAGCCAGACAAACTTTAGAAATCCCCTCAGAGGCAAAGCACTCCAGCCATTGTTTAAAATGTCTTATTCCTGTTCCAAGGTTGGGGACCCTCGCCCAGGACACCCTTACAAAGGGGGGAATTTTTGTGCCTTCCTGCCTGATAACGAGGAGGGGCGGAAGATAGCAAAGCTGCTGAAGAAAGCATTTGAATGTGGGCTGACATTCCAGATCAAGTCCTGCAATGGAGAGGAAAGAGTAACATGGGGCTTTATCCCCCACAAAACCTCCTGGGATGGAGGCAAAGCCAGGTATGGCCCAGCTCATTCTAAGCTTCTGGGTATGGTTGTGGGTTTTTTAGCAATGGGAGGAGGAGAACCATGGGCTCCAGCTCAACAAATCCAGGCAGGGATGGGTCTTCCATCCTCCCACAGTGGCAGAGTTGGTGCGTCCCTTTGCTTCAGCTTGCAGGGCAGCTATGGCATGGCAGACCACTCTCCAGCTGGAGCAAAAGCCCTTGCCCATCCATAAGTGGTGTGGAAACCTGTAATTCCCCATGGACAGTAATTGTGGGCCCTGTTCACTTACAGCCTTTCCCATGCCAGTGCTGGGTATGGGCTGTGCCTGCAGGCAGCAGGACTTCCACTCTCAGCCCCTGCTGAAAGGGTGGGGCAAAAATAAAGGGCTGCTTCCTACTGTGGTTTTGGCAGATCAGCAGGATTTACAGTGCTTCCTCTCTGCCCCACAGGAATGGCTACCCGGATGCCCAGTACCTCCATGAGGTTGGCACAGTTCTCAATAAACTGGGCCTTGTGTGATTCTCCCACAGCCACAGCCTGTGGCTTCCCTTTGCCTTCTTTTCCTGCTGAGAAAACTGCAGCTTAACAGAGACAGCTCAGTAAAAAGCAGGTGTTTGTCAAAGGAGCTCCTGCTTTCCCCAGATGTAGCCAGAACTCTGCACATTAGCAAAGAGCAGCACCTCCGTCCCTGCCCCATGCAGGCCTCAGCATGGATCAGTGCTTCCCAGAAACTCCAGCTCCTCTTGGATGCATGTCCTGAAATCATAGAGCTGATTGTGGGCTGAGCCCCCTTTCAGTAGCAGACACCAGCCTGGGCAGGAGTGTGCACCTAGTCCAGCCCCAGCTTCTGGAAGTCTCTTCCACCTCCTGCCACTGCAGAGAGGTTCCAGCTCAGCTGCTGCCAGAGCTGGGGTCAGAGATGAGCTGTCTTTAGTGTCAGCTCTCCACACTGACAGCTCAGGCCCCAGCAGACAGCCCCATGCCCCAGCCCCTCCCCAGCACCTGCTCTGAGGCCAGCAGGTGACCTGCTGCTCTCTTGAGGAGAACATTAACAGCTTCCAGCACCCACAGCAGTTGCCTCCCAGGGACAGTCTCTATGCTGACAAATAAATAGGATTTGTTCTCATGTTTGGTAGTGGCTGTTCATGCCTTGTCTTACCCTCAGCCCAGGCACCCACTTCAGTCCCACCTGACTACTGACACACCCAGATTTGAAGTGCAGAGCCCAGCTAAAGGCTTCACAAACAAAAATCACCATGGCTGCTCTCCAGGATGAGTGTCAGGAACAACACTCAAGCCAGCAATTAACAGTTGTCAGTGAGAGCAGAGGCATCTCCTCCTGCTGGGAGCATTACACTTTGTCAACTGAATCTGCTGTGGGCAGAGGGTTCACGACAACAGAAACCTGAGCAGCATACTGTGGAAGGTTTTGTTATGCTTTTAATTAACATTTGAAACACATAAGGCATATGGTAACATTTGACAGAGGAGCAGTACACATTGTAGTCATGTAAACAGCAGTGGCACAGTTGTCTTCTGTCCAACTTGGTTACACGCACAAAGCGAAATATATTTTTTAAACAAAAGATTTGCTATGTGTCTGTAGGATGAGCATCACTCATATCACAAATCTGCAAACCAACACACTTCAGACAGTACAGACCAGACCATATGCTGTAAGAGGCTCACTCAGAGTCTAACACATGTCACATCATGCTCATGTACTACTTGCCAATAACACTTTGCCATCACAAGGGCTCAGCACACCAGAGACTTCAGGCAACCCAAGTGGTTTAACACCTATGATAGCAGCTGTCAGCAGGCCAGGATCCTGCACCAGCTGAAGCCTCACACACACAGTGCTTCTTACTTCTCCCTGGCCAATCAATTCTAGTTTAATACAGGTATCTGAAACAAAACATAGAGCTGAACTCCTTCCCAGAGCACTTGGCAGGGGCCACACTCCTCTGTGCAAGCAGAGGCCACCTCTGCTTCCTTCCCCTCCTGCAGTCAGCTTGCAACACAAGTGAGCTTCAGAGAGTCAAAAAACATGGCAACTGCTGCCTGGTGATAGCAAAGGAGTTGCACTTTGTCCAAGGCCAGCAGCACCAGGCTGGGAGGCCACTACAGCAGTGACAGGAGAGGCACTGGCACCGAGCCCCCTGCAGCAGGCAGGGCCGTGGGTGCCTCCTCCACTCATCAACTCCTTACACTTCCACTTGGACTCCACATGGCACAACCTTTGAGTCAAGACAATCAATAAAACAAACATTAAATTGCACTTCTGGAATGGCACACATGATTAAGTACAGGAATCTCCCAGTTCCTCAGCAGCACAACTTTGCCCTAAACAAGCAACATTGAATGGAATGATTTTTATCCTAGGGTTTCGTTTTGGTTTTTTTGCTTTGGTCCTTAGTATACAAACCGGCTGGTTAACTGGATTAAGACACTTGAAGTTGTTTTACATAGGTTCTATACTTACTGGCCCATAAAAAAAGAAAAGTAAAAAACCAACACACAACCAACCACACCCACCTAGAGCAGAACTTCGAGCGGGGGCGGAGGATTGCAAGGTTACATTTAATCTAGGTCTTCCTGTAGAAAGCACTGTTGCTACCAAGAGACACAAAATAGTCAGTGCTGACCTCGAACAGGCAGTAACTGCTTGGCATTCCTGCCTTGATAAGGGCTTCAGGAATTTCTAGGTAGAAGACATGTGAGCCCAAAAAGAGCCAGGAGCTAGGATTGTTTCTAAAGAGCCAAGGCTGGAGCAGCTGATAAAGCCTCACTCTGGAGCCAAACAGCTGCCCTGGGAAAGACAAGGGCTTTACAACAGGTCTTATGGACTGGGGGGTACAGAACCACCAGGTCAGCCCCAGAAAGGCTGGAGCACCTGGGGAGAGAACAGCTAACTCATGGAAAGTCCAACAACATCACCAGAGTTCACAAAACAGAGCTAATAAGAGTCAAAACAGTGTTTTGGCAATACTTTGAAAAGCCAGAATGGAAAAGGCCCCAGTGACTTCCTAGTCATGTAGCAGAAGGCACCAAGATGCTGTTTCCTGTGGCACACAGGAGGCAGCAGGGCAGAGGGGTCTGATGGGGAGCTGTGAGAGCCCTGCCACACTGCCTGACCCAAGGCCATCCATGTAAGGCACTGAGCACGAGATTGGCTCAGGATAAAGCAGGGAGAGAGAGGATGTTACTGTGAAACACACCATTACAGCTTTCCCTTTTACAATCATGCAGAGCCAGAAGATGTGCAGGGTTGTGTGCCTTTTGAGCATGCTGCCCTGGCATCAAGGTGAAGTCCAGTTTCTCAGAGGAACAGGTCCAGACTTTCTGTTTCAGCAATTTAGACAGTCCTTCTGTTTTCACACCTGGTAAAGCAGCATTAGACACTGTTGGATTCAATCTAAATTAGCACAACAGGGCAAGTTGAAAGAAGCAGCAAGATTTTGGATTCAGAAAGGTAAAAAGTTGTGCTTGAGAGTTCCATCAGCCTGTGTTTATGAAGTTCAAGAGATGAACTGACAAGGATCTGTGAGAGGACTCCAGCACTCCTCTGAGGTTGTAGGGAACAGGATTGTTGCAATATTTAAAATTAGCCAGGGCAAGACCCCTGGAAGCTGTGCCGGTGCATTTCTAAAGAACTCTGGACTGAGCCCAAGCACCTGAACCACAAGCTGCACTGGCAGACAGGAGTCCCACTGGAGCAGGGTGAGGGAGAAGCCAGAGAGGAACTCCAGCCCTGTGTGGTATGGGCTCTCTTGGGTGGTGATGGGGCTGCGTGCCCGGCCCCGTGCCCAGCAGGTACCTGCCTTCCTTGGGCCCTGGGCCCTCCCTGTGGGCTAGTTAAGCAGGATTCTAGGCTCAAGGTTTGCTTCTGAAGCACAAGTTCTTCCATGATGGGCAGCTCTTCTTAGTGCTCTTGGGTTTACCATTTAAAATCCAAAATGAAGCCCAAAAGCCCACCACACCTACAATCCATGCCAAGTAAGCACCAGAGTTGCCCAGGGCTGCAAGCAGGGTCCAGCGGGAAGGACAGCATCACCCAGGGCTCAAGGTGCTCACAGAGCTGGGCTTGGGTCTCTACACAGCTCAGTTTCCAAATGCACACAAGGAAAAAAAGTAGAAGAGGAAACAGTTCTGGTATAGGGAGGAGCATCCCAGGCAGCTCCTAAACCCTCAGCACTGGAGCACCAAGACACAGATTCAGGGGAAGAAGAGCCACGCCCTGCTGCAGCAAATGAGCTAGGACACAATGGGAAGCTGCCCAGAATGTGCAGGTCAAGAGGCTTGACACACAGCTGGGCTGTTTATCATCTAACTGCTACCCTGGCAACAGCTTTACTAACCAGTGTGCCACAGCGAGCCAGCCCAGGCTGCTGGGCAGCCAACCCACAGGAGTGGCTCTTGAAAGTGACTTCCCAAACTGCAACACCTCCTCAGTGCACAGGGCACTGCACAAAGCATTAACAGGGGATTATTTTGTTTCCATCTCAGTGAAGTCCAATTCAATACTGCAGCCCTTGGAAATACAAAGACAAGGGTGAAGCCCTAACAATACCAACTCGGAGCCCAACATAATAAAGCACAGAGCCAACATCAATTGTTCCAGTCGTTTGAGACACAGTTGAGTCCTTACGGTCTCTAAGAATCAGACACTGCTCAGATCTCTCTATACAATTTGGAAATAGAAAATGGACAGGATCAGGTTATCTAATTGAAACTTTTCTTCTGTAGTCAGACATAGCCCAGCCCAGCCTGTCAGGGTATTTACAGACTGCACAGAGAAGTGACTGCAAATGAAGTATGATCTGCCATAGACTCCAAATTGCCAGGATGGTCAAGGCAAAAACAACATGAGCTGTTACTATCTGGCTGTGTTAGTGGCCTACAAAAAGCAGAGGGAATAGAGCTGGGTTAGTGTGAACACAAGAGAAACCCCTGCTCGAATTAAGCTAGGCCAGCTGTGGTTTTCCTTTGGCTGTGGAGGAAACATCCTACATTTGGCCAATCCTCTGCTGAACAGGCTTCCCAAAGCTGACAGTGCAAATGCTGCAGCAGGGCTCAGTTTCTGCAGAGATATTTGGCAGTTGTTACAGTACATTGTGCCGTGACTGTACAGTGACAGGCTGTGCAGTTGTTAGTCACCAACTGCTTGGAAGCTTCAGCCTCACTGCCAGAGAAAAAGAAGGTTAGTCTGGAAATTCAGTGGAGAAACAAGTGGTTAGAAAGCAGGAATAAACAGGCTTCAAAAGAGAGAGCAGGAGGCATATCTGGCAAAGGGTCAGTCACAACAAGAGCATGCAAACCTCGTCTGAATGATAACCATGATGTTCTTGTACTGGTGAAAGATGGAAGATACTGATCTGTCCATTTCCAGGTCCCAAAGAGATCAGGGAGTTAAACCATAAATTCATAATCTGCATACATCTCTTCTCCTTAGTTCTCTGCTTTTTTAGATTCTTCCTTGGGTGCTTCAGGAACCAGGATGACTTTTCCAACATTCTTCTTTTCTTGCATCTGCTTCATAGCCTCTGCCACCTGGAGGCAAAAGGAGTCTGGTAAGACCTCCACCCACTGCAGAGAGCATCCATGCCCTTCTTGGGCCCCTCAGCACCCCCAGAACAGTCTGATAACTGGGAGGCAGCTTTCCTGGCAGTTCAAGCAAGTCCCAAGCATTCAGGTGCCTCTGCACAGGTGTGTTTTGGACAGACCTGGGCAACTACCCCAGAAGGCCTATAGGAAACTGTCCTCAAGAATTCACACAGCCCAACCTTAACACACACAAGGAGGCTCTGCTCACACAAATGTGGAAGTGCAGTGTGTGTCACCACAGGTTCCTCTCCAAAGGGAGGAATCCAGCCACCTGCCAGCAGGACAAAGCCTCCACCAGCTACACAAAACAATATATGCACGGAATTGTATCATTATTATCATTATTTTTAAGCACCTGGGCCAAGCCTGGAATCAAAGCTTTCCTTAAGTTCTCAGGTAAGAACACTGACTATCATCACTAAGTTCTTTGCTCCCCTGCAGCAGGTCCTGCCCCAGCATAGGATTCCCAAGGGGAAGAGCCTGACTCTGCCTGGACACATCAATGCAATAACCCTGAGCAGAGCAGAGCTGCTGGAAAACCTGCTGTTCCCTTCTAATATCCTCATTCTGCTTCACTGCCTGGGCTCCTTTGCACTCTTGGAAGGGCAGCAACAACCTTCCCATCTGTCTGCTTAATTACAGGGTACAGACTACTCAGGGCATGCTGCAGTCTGATGTATAACCCAGCCCCCTCCTGGCTGCTGCTGCCCATGGAGCACAGCTGAGCACCTGCTGCTCCACAGGGACACTGTCTGGCATTGCCCAGCCCTGTGCATTGGAGCACAATAGCACAGCCACTTTACTCAGCCTTAATGTTTTAAAGGGAATAGGGCACTGAATGTCTGAGAACAGATGGTTATTAGACATTTTCAACAGTTCAGGCCCCATGGACAAGGTGCTCACTCTGTACCACTGCCTGTATGTTAGCTCAGACTCACCTGATCAAAGGGCCATACAGAGTCTATTTTGGGCTTGATTTTGCCCTGACTGTACAGGTTAACCAGCTTGGCTACAACACTTCTGAGAAGCTCAACTTCTTCATCCATATATCCAAGATGGTAGCCACACACAGCCTTGTTCTGGTGTAGGAGCTGCAAGGCAGTGATGCTGAACTGGTTCCACCAGGTTTTAGCCATAGCCATGAGGTTCTTCTTCTGCCCAGTGAGCAGGTTTGCTACACCTGAAAAGAAGGCAAGCCACAGGTAAGCTGGAACACAACACAAGAGGGTTGGGCATGCCATGGAACAGCTCAGGCCAGGCACAGGGGAACAGCCACGCAGCACAGGGAGGGACAGAGCTGAGAACTGACCACAGCAGACCCTGCCCAGCTGACCTTCAGTGGAAACAGGGACCTGCCTCAGCCTCAAGATATGCAGAATTTGGATTATCAGCACTCATGAGGCAAAAATGCAGAACAACTCCTCTCTTTGGCCCTCCTAAGGCAGCAGCAGTGCAGCTAGACTGGAGGGCTGGCAGAGGTAAGAAAGGGTTACAAGTGACATCCAGGACAGCTTTCCCCTTCTCCTACAGCCCTGCTTCTCCAGGGGAATCACACGCTGCAGTGGCTGGGACAACCAAAGCAGCACACTGCTGCAAGTGTCTGGAATCCCACTGGGGGCTGTGTGAGGGCTTTGTCTGTGGGACAAAATCACAGTGTTCCAGGGCTGGGGAATGGAGAGATAAGTATTCAGTAGCCTCAAACCTCATCTCCCACACATCCTCTAAAAGAAAAGCAAGGCTGTGCATTAACTCAGCCTAGACAAAGCAGCTATGCCAGTATTCCTCCCTGAGGACATTCCAGCTTCCCCTACAGGCACCAGCTTTTACTCCAAGAGAGATTTCACCATGGGAAGGAAGGGCCTTGCAGCCTGTGAACACAGCTCTGGGGACAAGACACAAATCTCACTCCCCCTCAGTGCCTCACCAAGCCAAAGCATCCTGAAGACCTTAATGAAATAACAGAACTACAGCACAGGGTGCAGTGAGGAACAGTGATGGTCCCTGCACCCAGACATGGAGCATTCCTGTGTGGATCCCTTTCCACCATCACACAGTCCCTGGGTTTGGGCACCTTGCTCACACTCACCATAAGTGATGAGTTTGCCCATTGGCTTCAAGAGGTTAAAAGCTTTGGAAGTATCAGATCCTCCCAGAGGGTCCAGGACAATGTCAACACCTAGAGAGGGAATTGGAAGTAAATAGAAGTTTCTGTGTAATTGAAAGAAATGCAAGACAGTTGCAGAAGTCCTCCACCACATCATACCTTTGGGAGAGATCTTCCGGACCTCCTCTGCGTAATCCATGGTTCTGTAGTCAATGGGGTGAGCAACTCCACTCTCCTTGAGTGACTCGTGCTTGGAGGCAGATGCTGTGCCAAAAATGGTGACATTTTCTACAGTCTTGCACAGCTGGATGGCAGCAGTTCCCACACCACCTGAAAATCAGCAGTAAGAAAGATTTAGAAGCAAACAGCCTCAGCAGTCAGAAAAACCTCTGAACAGGTAAATCATCCCTGCCTGCACCAATCACACAGCACAGCAGCCTGGGGATAGAGGCTCTGCTGGTGAGGCTGATGCCTGGGACACACTGGGAGAGACTGATCCCAGCTGCTGGGAAATGGGGTCAGCATGAAGCCTGCATCTCTGCCAGGTGACATTTTGTCAGTCCAGCCCCATTCCGATCGTTTCCTCACCCACATCACTCATTCAGAAGCTGCATGGTGAAACCAAGAGTCTCAGCCTGGTCTGGCAAGAACGATTTACCTGCAGCCATGTGGATGAGGACACTCTGGTTGGGTCTCAGGTTTCCAAAGTCAAACAGAATCATGTAGGCAGTGATGTAGTTAACAAGAAGAGCAGCGGCTTCCTCGAAGCTCATCCCCTCAGGCATTGGGAAGGTGTGACTGGCCGGCACATTCACCACTTCTTGCCAGAGCCCTGACCTGGCCAGGACCATTACCTTATCACCAACCTAAAATCAGAGGACAAGGTGGTCTGAAACAAGCCCCCAAGGCGAGCAGAATCCATCAGACCCTTGCCCTTGGTATGTCAGAGCTAGTGCATACACACTGTTCTCTGTGCAGAGGTCTGCAGGGACTGCAGCACCCCGGACTCAGGCAGGAGGCCACAGCCTGCTCCCTCCTCATCGGGAGGCTGCAGCACAGCACCTCTCACCACAGAGCTGGGCACACACCAGAACCTCAGAGACCACAGGCACCCCAGGCTCTGGCTTTGTAGTGGTACCCAAACCCAAACTGTGGTTGCCCAAACCAACCATTGCATCCATGCTAGATCCCCAACAACACAAGAGGGATGAGGACCATGTCCTGCCCTCCTTGCCCAAGCTGGGAGCAGAAGTCTAAACACCGAAAAACATTACTGCTGCTCCTTGTAAGGATCATCCTGCCAAGAGGCAGGAGCCTTTGGGAAACGTTTAGTAGCATCAATCATGGAAAACGCACGTTCAAACTTAGGAAAACCTCCTGAATCTAAGGCACACGCCCGTGCCCAGGGATTCCCAAGGCTCCGGCCCGTCAGCCCGGCCCGTGGGGCGGCAGCGCTCCCGTTCTCCCGGAGCAGCAGGGCCGGCCCGGGGATGCCTGCCCGCCCTGCCCCTTTGTCCACGGCCTTTGTCCGCCGCTCGGTCGCCGCCGAAGTCTCCGCGGGTGTGATCGGTCGGGTCCCTGGCGGGG
>VXBC01010427.1:222150-250240 GCA_013399945.1 Ploceus nigricollis | reverse complement strand
CCAAAGAAGATGACAAGGGAAGATTGGAGGAAAAAGAAAGAATTAGAAGAGCAGAGAAAATTAGGAAATGCACCTGCTGAAGTGGATGAAGAAGGAAAAGACATCAACCCTCATATTCCTCAGTACATCTCCTCAGTGCCATGGTACATGGATCCTTCTAAGAGACCCACACTAAAGCACCAGAGACCTCAGCCAGAGAAGCAGAAGCAGTATAACTGCTCTGGAGATTGGTACAAACGAGGCGTTCAGGAGCACGCTGTGGCCACGAGGTACCGCAAAGGAGCCTGCGAGAACTGCGGGGCACTGACACACAAAAAGAAAGACTGCATGGAGAGACCCAGGAAGGCAGGAGCTAAATACACAGGCATGAATATTGCCCCAGATGAACACGTGCAGCCTCAGCTGATGTTTGGTTACGATGGGAAGCGAGACCGGTGGAATGGTTACGACCCAGAGGAGCACATGAAAATTGTTGAGGAATATTCCAAGGTTGATTTGGCCAAATGTGCACTGAAAGCACAGAAGCTTCAGGAGGAGCTGGCATCAGGGAAGCTGGAGCAAGTGAACTCCCCAAAACACCACTGGGGAGAAGAGGAATCAAATTCACAGACAGAAAGAGATCATAGCAGTGAGGATGAAGACAAATACGCAGATGACATTGATATGCCTGGGCAGAACTTTGACTCCAAGAGACGCATCACAGTCCGAAACTTACGCATTCGGGAAGATATCGCTAAATACCTGAGGAACCTCGATCCAAACTCTGCTTATTATGATCCCAAAACAAGAGCAACGAGAGAGAACCCTTATGCCAACACAGGCAAGAATCCAGATGAAGTTGGTTATGCAGGTGACAACTTTGTTCGCCACACAGGCGATGCCATGTCAATGGCACAGACTCAGCTCTTTGCCTGGGAGGCTTATGACAAAGGCTCTGAAGTTCATCTTCAAGCAGACCCTACAAAATTAGAGCTCCTTTATAAATCTTTCGAAGCAAAAAAAGAAGATTTCAAGGCACGGCAGAAAGCAAGCATCCTAGAGAAGTATGGAGGACAAGAACATTTAGATGCTCCCCCAGCTGAACTGCTGTTAGCTCAAACAGAAGATTATGTGGAGTATTCTAGGCATGGAACAGTCATCAAAGGACAGGAGAAAGCTATTGCTTGTTCTAAGTATGAAGAGGATGTGAAGATCAACAACCATACATGCATTTGGGGTTCGTACTGGAAGGAAGGCAAGTGGGGTTACAAGTGCTGTCACTGCTTTGTCAAGCACTCCTACTGTACAGGAGAGGCTGGGAAAGAAATTGCTAATACAGAGGCAAGTTTAATGGAAGAGCAGCCTGAGGAGGAAGAACACATGACAAAAGCCAAAACACTGATGGAGATCCACCAGGAGAAACAGAAAGAGAAGAAAAAGACGAAGTACAAGAAGAGCTCAAATTCCGACAGTGAGGGTGAAGAGAAAAGGAAGCAAGAAAAACTAAAAAAGGCTCTGAATGCTGAAGAGGCTCGACTTCTCCACATCCATGAAATCATGCAGTTAGATGAGAGGAAGAGACCCTACAACAGCCAGTATGAAGCCAGGGAGCCAACAGAGGAGGAGATGGAGGCCTACAGAATGAAAAGGCAGAGACCTGGTGACCCCACAGCCTCTTTTCTTGGGCAGTAATCACAGGAGGCACCATTCCAGCACACAAAGCTTTTCCCACTGTTGTTTACAACTCTCTGGACACTTAATTTTGCACACGTCTGAAATGGCAGAAACCTTTTTGTGCTCTGAAGAAATTAGTGAAAGCTTCTTTCAGCAGACAGGAGCAGCCTAGTGTAGTTACTGGAGTTTTGTAAATGTGTGTGCATGTATACAAATACAGGCACATATATACACATATATATAACATATGTATAGATAAAATACATACACCTACCCTATAAGCTCTTGAAGGAGATCTGACTGAAATCCTAGGTTTATTTGGCCAACTAATACATACATATATATATATTTGACGAAATAATGCATAAAGCTGTGATACAGTAAAACTGACTAGTCAGAAGAAATGGTCAGCAGGTGTCAATATAGAACAAAAATTGTTGACAAAAATTGACACAACTACTACTAGAGCTTCTTACTTGTCAAGCCTGTCTCATGACTGTAAAAAAAACCCAGTTTCTTCATCACTTTGCAGTGGAATATCCCTGTCAGAGATGAAAAATTAAATTTCACAAATCAAGCAGCAGCACGGGGAAGCAAACAAGGAGAATATCCAGCAAGACTTTAGTGACTTAATCCTGGCTTGTCTGGATAAAGACATTCTTGTTCAGCATGTGTTAAAAACTACAAACCAGACACTTTGGAGACGCTGTGCCTGTAGACACCTCTAGTTGCTGTTGTGTGAGGTGGTAAAAGGGTTTTTCTGTCGTTTCTTTTCCTTGACTTAAATTCTAGGAGGAGGTAGGGTGGACATCCTGTATGTATCACGGGCACCATTAGAAGTACTGTGCATTGTTTCACTTTTTATATACTTAAACCGGGAGCTGTCATGTTGTTGTGTTTCCCCCATGCCTTTAATAAATCGTGTTTTGCTAAAAAAAGAAAAAACAAAAAACCAAACCCAAAAAACCAAAACAAAACAAAAAAAACCCACCCAAAAAAACCCCCAAAACCCCCAAAAAACAACCAGCGCTGCAGCGGCCAAGCCATATCTACAACAGATCTCTTAGATGAACAGCAATTAAATATAGATGAGTCGTTCTCAATTCATGGGCAGGCGCCGTCCCAGAAAGGGGCGAGGGGGCCGAGCCGCCTCCAGCTAGAGAAGGGAAAACTCCGCGGCTCCGTCCTGCGCTGCTGCACCTCTGTTCTGCCCCCTAAAACACTGGAGAGGAGAGAAAAGGCAATAAAAATAAACCCTAAAACTGCACACCGTAAGGGGAAAATATCAAAAGACAAAGGTAGAAAACGCTAGAAAGGCACAAAGCGCCCGCGGCTCTCCTGCTCTGGAGCCTGCGAGCTCCGCGGGGCCAGCCCCGGGCGGGCCGCTGGGTCCGGGAAGGAGCTTTGCTTCACAAACACTGTCTGGCCACCGCTGGTCCTGCAGTTCACGAGTTCTGCTGGAGGACGAGACCCGCTCCGCCGCCGGCACCCGCGGTCGCCACAGTTCCCACGGAGCGGCCGCCGACCCCGCGCACCGAGGGGGGAATTAACGCGCCGGAGGTAATTTTGCAAGAGCACGCAGCTAAGTTCTGGGTCCGAGGTCCTGGTTCTTTCCTTGTTTCCCCACGCGGTTTGAGTCTCGCCGCCCCTACCGCCGTGTCCCGCTCCGGGATAGAAGGGAGAATGAGCGACACGGGGCTGCGCGCTCCCGAGCATCCGCAGCAGGGACACACACAGCGCCGCTGCCCCGGGACCGGAGTGTAGGCTCGGGCCCCACTAAGTACATTTCCCGAATCGGGGACCAGCCCCTGGACACACAACACAGTAACAAAGGTATCAGCACATACTTACCGTACTTTCTCTCTGCTGTTCCCAACATATTTTGCCTCTTCTAATTCACAGTTGGGCTTTCTTTCCGTGACGCGTGCCATTTCCACGTCACGGTTCTGTCCTGCGGTTTGTTTCCCCACACCTTAGCAGCTGGCCGTTCACTCACCGCTGTCCCCAGGACCCGCTGGGCGCTTCTCCCCTCGGCAGCTCCGACACTGCCTCACCTTCCGCGGCTCTTTGGCCGCGCATCCTCCGCGGGTCAGGTCCGCCTTTGCAGCTCGCAGTTCTGTTCTCACCGCTGCTCGCTTTCTCCCAGGTGTTGTGCTCATTTCTGTGCTTTCCACGCCGCCTGCGGCCCCTTGAACCCCCGCCCGGTTCCTCTCACCGGCTGGCTCCTGCTTTTGCTCGTTCCGCGCCGATCCCGCGGCTGGCTGTAGCCGTAGCCTTTTGCTACTTTGTATATTCACTGGTTGAATTTCTTTTCGTGCTGATCCTGCGGCCAGCGCTGCCTTCGTGTGCTGTGTCTGGTCTCGCTGCAATCTTCCTTTTCTGACTTTGTATATTCTGTCTCTAAATCCCGTCTCGCCGCCGGGTCCCGCGGTCGGCTTGGCTCCTTCCACCTTCTTCTTTCGCCGCAGGCTGCTCGTCTGGCGTCGATCACGTCTTCGGGGTCATCATATGTTTGAATAAATCAGCCGAGACTCCATTTTCTTCATGCAGAAAGCCAATTCTTTATTCACCAAGCTCGTATTTGTAGGAAATATCAGAAGGCACTGTGTTAAACCTAATTGGTCAGCAACACAGTGAAGCTCAGTTCATTGGACGGTAGAGGCTAGTGTATACATCTATCAAATTTTCTCTCTCTAGATATGTTTACATTTTATCTTTGTGGGTTCTCATGGGACAAATCTCATTGTTTACACAGGTGCATTTTTTTCATCCTTAGAATAGAATGTTGTGTTAAACAAACTTCTCATTGGCAAAATAGCTTCACAAAATAGTTTCACTTGCAAATTGCTTGTTAGCTGCACTTAGCAGAAACGACAGGCCAGCTTTGGCAATTTTAGCAGAGTGAGGCCTGATTTCATAAGGCCTTTCTTTTATAATTCTTCTACCTGTCTATGACACTCTACTGCCTTTCCACCTCTTTATCTTCTAGGGGAAAGCATCAAATAACACCTCTCTGGGCTGAATGATGTAACTCCAAGTGTTCATAGTGAGCAATACTCTACAGCTTGGCCTGGGTGGTTTCTAGCTCTTTCCCATATTTGACAAGTCCAAAAAGATCTGGTGAGACACTAAAGTGTGTCCCTTATTTCTGTCCCTGCTGGGAAATAAGACATTGCACACTGAGACAAATGCCAAAGAGAAGATGGGTAAAAAGTGAACAATCATTATAAAAATGCAAGAAACTGTCACTGCGTGCTGTGATGAGCAGGAGCTCCGTCCCTGATCCCAGGGTGACACCAGTGCACCTCTCACCAGGTGTGTCTGTGCTTCTTGCAGGGACCATGGCCATGTGACAGACTCCAGGACGTTGCTCACTCAGTAATTCACTTGCTCACCACGTTTGAAGTTCAGCCCAGAGCCTCTGATTGGCTGTACGGGACCAAACTCTGGGGCTCTGCAGACCAGAACGAGATGTCACAGGCTCCAAGTTCCAGGCTGTGTGTCCTTCAGTGAAAATTGGCTTCTCACAGTATATTTTCCCAGTGCAGAATGTCTTCCAGTTTCTTTGTACAGAAAATGGCATCAATATAACACAACAAATTTAATTCATAATAGCAATTAAGACCCCAAGAGGGTGGATCAGCAAGGGAGGATCCAGCCACTGGGGAAGCACTTCCAGGAGCAAATGTGTGAGAGCCATCTGTCGCCTCTCCACACACAGTGACAGTCACAGCATGTCTCTGCAGCCTACTCAGAAAATTCACACCATGATGAAGGGCTGTTGAATGTATTCTGCCTGTGTTGCCTGCCAAGGGGTGCTCTGCACTGAAGGGGATGTGAGGCTCAGCCATGATGGTGCCCAGCAGCTCTGAGCAGGAGGGGCAGCTTGCTGCCTCTCCCTCTCCTGAAGGAGAATGTGGCTGTTGGGTTTGCAGAGCTCTGAGTACTCCCTGCAGAGAGCGTCCTGCCTCCACTGGAGCAGGGTTTCAACAATCTGCTGGTGGGGAGCAAAAATCAAACTCCTATGGAGAAACATGGTGAAGTGCTGTCAGAAAGGGGAAAACCTTGCTCCAGGTGACACTGATGAACACCCTGCACTCCTTTACCTGCAGTCACAAGACAATGAACTCTTCTTTCCATTCTTTTGCATAAAAGTGGAGTGACATGCGCACGTATAAGAAGGCAAAAAATCACTACAGGCCTTATAAAACCTGTCAGTGCTGCACAGGCTCCTTTCCCCAGGGAGAGTTGGAGGAAACAAGCATGAGACAGTCACTCATCATTTTGCTTAAGATAAGGCTGGGAGGCCCAGGGATGCTGCAGCAAAACCCACAGCAAAGCAGCAGAACAAAGAACTGACTGAGCCAGCTTCTGACCCACAAAATGCAGGAATCAGATCAGTTGAGGACAGGAGCTGCAGGGATCCCAGGACTACCTTGTCTCCTTGGACCACCTCATCCCTTCAGCTTTCAGGTCTTCTCTGGTATGTGATGATGAGGTGAGACCTGAATTCCCATTTGGCCAGCTGGATGTGCTTCAGACACACCTTTAGCCCTGCTTGCACTTGCCTCCTGTCCTAGGGGTGCACCCTGAGACGTGGGACCTGCGTGGCTTGTGACCACGTGGAGGCATTGGGCTCCAAAGTGCTGACTGAGGCTGGTGTGTCCCCGGGGGCTCGGCTGGCGGGGGTGTCAGAAGGCCAAGAAGCACCTGAAACCACTGGGTACCTGCATGGCAACCCCCATGCCATGCACGCTGTCTTTGCTCTTTCCTTGTCCCAACACCATGCACAGCACCAATATTTATATACAAAATATGACTGTGATTTCAGCAAAAACAATCCGCCCCCTCAGTCCATTAATAATCTTGTTTCGCTGCCAAAACATTTTCATTTCCTTTTCTCCAGGCCTTCTTTGTCTTCCTTGTGTCTATTTTTACTGCATTTTCTGACAGTCAGTTTGCCATTTAGGCGAACCTTTCTGCAGCGTGGCCAGCAAAATACTAGCAGCAGAGAAGCCTGCTAATTAAAATCACTGCCTGTAATTTATAGATGTGCTGTCTGTGCTCAGGGAGGGATGGAGAGCAGAAATCGCTGCCCTCTCTGCAGAGGGCTGTGAGGCCGGCCTGGGGTCACGCAGCTGCTGCGGAGACCGGTTCCCTGCCCGTGCTGATGTCACTTGGCCGCGGACATCGGGGATACGGGGCTCTTTGAACGCACGCGGGGCGGGCCAGAACATCCCCGTTTCTGCCGAATTCCTCAGGGAACAGCTCCCGTTCCCTGGGCAGCGCCGGAGCTGCCCGGAGGCCCCGGTGAAAAGGGCATCTCCCGGCCGGGGGAAGCAGCGCGGGGCCGGGGGGANACCTCTGCTCTCCCCTCCGTCCCCCAGAGCTACGTGCCCACCGTCTTCGAGAACTACACGGCCAGCTTCGAGATCGACAAGCAGCGCACGGAGCTCAACATGTGGGACACCTCAGGTGGGCCGGGGGCTGCGCGGGGGTGGCGGCGCCGTCCTCGTCCCTCCGACCGATGGGCTCCGCGTTCCCGGGGCCGCCGGGCCGTGGCTGAGGCTGGGGCAGCGGCTCCGAGCCCTGTGAGCCTCCCGGGCATCGCCGGTACCGCCGGGCGGGCGGGCGCTCCCTTGTCCCGCAGCCGGCGCGGCTCTGCGGGGCCTCTCGGTGCTGCACCGGAGACAGCGAGCAGCGAGAGAACCGGCTGCGGCTGCAGCGAGGCCGGAGGGAGAGTGCTGCTGGAGGAGGGAGCCCTCACTTACATCCCTCCTCACCTCGGGAGGGATGCCCTGGCGCTGCCACAGAGCCTCTGGGGTTCGCTGGCGTCTTTTTGGCTTGGTTTGGTTTTGCCTCTTTGTGTCCTCGGTTGTGGTTCTGCTTAAAGCGCCGGGCACAGCTGTCCCAGCCCACCAAGACCCGTCCCAAACTTCGTGCCTGCTCGTGCCTCAGTGCAGGCGTGAGTTGTAAGAGAAGTGCGTGGTGCAGAGCTAATAGAAATATTGGCATCCCACAAAGTTCACAGGCACTCTCTAATTTACCTTTGGATCCTTTTGTACAGGCAGTGCAGCTGAATGCTGTGCTCTGCTGATGAATACACATTGTGTGCTTGCTGATGCTCTCTCCCCATATTCTCATAATTTCTGGAATCCTGATGACAAGTGAAGTCCTCTCAGTGTCCAAGAGCAGTAGTAAATGAAAACATAACCTAGGACTTTCTTTTCCTGTTGTTCATTCAGATTCCTTGCTGTAATTTTGCATTCATTAAATGACAGCTATTGGATTGGCATAGCTCTACCTAGAGTAGTGGCTTTACTGAGTCTTGGACTAGCCCAAACATGTAAAATATGTTTGAGTCTTCTTCTGGAGCTTCCTGACCCAGGAGACCTTGCTTTGCTGATTTTTATTCCCTGAGACAAGAAGGGAATTAGATTCAGCTTTGCTGGCAAGCTGTGTGCTGTGATGTGAGCCATGAGGACACTGGCTCCTGGGGCAGGGGATGAAGTGTTGGCTCTCGGGGCTTGACCAGGAGCTGTGCTTGAAGCACAGAGTGGTGGTTCCATGGAAGCCCTTGCAGGGTGCTTGCTGCTGGGCTGGCTTGGAGACTCTCAGACGTGGCCACAGTGAAACCATCCTGGATGATCCTGGGCTGCAGAGGGCTCCTTGAAGCTGCTCAGGGTGTGCCAGGACTCAGAGATGGTCAACCTCACATGTCACTGGGGTGCACATGAGTGTTCACCCACAACTTGTTCACCTCCACAGCTGGGGGAGTTCAAAACCTGGGTTTCTGCAGCCTTGCAAGGGATGTGCTGGGTTATCTTTGCTAGGCACTGGATGGCTTTGCTCTTGAGTATCTGTATTTGATGTAAAAAACTTCATCTTTGCAGGGTGTAGAAGCATGTTTGAAGCATTGCTTGCTTTTTAGGAATCCTCCAGAATGATGTGCTTTGGTCTTACAAGTGTTTAAAGAAAAGGACATGGTAAAAAGTTCTTAAAGTATGTATCTGGCACCTGCATCTGATGCTGTCACACCTTCATTTTTCCCCTTGCGACAAAAGATGTTTTTCCAATATTTGTCTCTGCAGCCAAAAAATAATGGACTTGGATTCTTTCCCTTTTCTCCTATGAAAAATGTCAGACCTTTTTAACAGCTTTGCTGTAGACAGAGTTCATCAGGTAGTTTTCCAGATAAATTCCCTTTGATTTGAAATACACAGGAGCTAGTTCTTAATAAACAATCCTGCAAAGCACTACACAGCAGTTTTCTCTGGTACTCAAACTGAAATTTTTAGCTGTAGACTGCAAACCTCTGTTGAGTTTCCAGTAGCCTTCAGAGGCCCTTAAAAATGGCAGCTTTGGCAAAAGAAGTTTTGCACCATAGTGAGTTGAACCAGCTGAGCTGAAGGGATCAGGAGCAGCTCATTGCCCACTCCCCATGGTGGGCACTTCCCCTTCTCTCTGGGCTACCTACTCTTTCTTTTAAGCTGCTTTTCATGCAGGGGTTTATTGTTCATGATAAATTCCATCCCAGCAAGAGTGAAAAAGGAGGTGTTGAGAAAGGGCTATCCTGACATGAGGAGGGGAACAAATTTTATTTTAAATGCTCTCCATCTCTTAGATAAGTGATTGGAACTGAAATTCCCCAAGAAATCAGCAGAGACCTGGAGAGAGGAGGTGGGTATTGTTTTTTACTTTTTAATTAATTTCCCTTGCCCCATACTTAGTTGAGGGAGCAGTTGGAGACTCTGGAAGCTGCACAGAGCCAGCTGAGCATCACTCAGCAGTGGGTGATGGGGAAAGTGCAGTCTGGCCTGGAAAACTCTCTTTAGGATGACTGAGTGTGGCTGCAGTCTACCTGGCCACTCAGCCATCCCCCTGGTAAGCCCTGTACAGCCCAGGGTGTTGCCTGCTCCCTGTGTCGTCCTGGCTGACAGCAGTGTGTTGGAAAATGCAGCCTTTTGAGCTGAACTGACCCCTCCTGCTAAGTGGCAAACCCAGGCTGTGACATTGGCAGCTGGCAGGCAGGAGCTCTCATTAGAGGAATGTTGACACCGAGTGGATGGAGGTGATGGAGAACTGAATGGCTCCCAGATTGGATTGGGACCTCTGATTTTCTTTGAATGTCTTTTAACTCTGTCTATTGATAAGGTTTTCTGGGGCTGGAGGGTGACTCTGGAGAGTTTCCAGCACTGAGAATCCTTTGCAGGGTGAAACCTGTGGTGCTCTGGCAGGGCAGGTGCTGGGACTCTGCACTGTCTCAAATGTGCCTCAGATCCAGGAATGTACCAGGGAGAAAATCCCCTTGTCCAACATCTGCTGGTTGCATTTGGTGTTTGTTTCAGTTTGTGTCCCAGCTCGGGACAGGTCATGGAGTAAAATTGCTTCAGGTGCCATTTCACAGCATGTCAGGAATGTCCCATGCCTGCTGTCCTCAAGTGCTACATGCTGTTTGCTGGAGCCTCCACTGAAAAGCACTTTGACATCCGTGTCTGTGAGGGGAGGGGTGCAGAGGCTGCAGGCTGGATGGGGCAGGCATGGATGCAGCTCCAGGGAGTGGCCGTGCCCTGGCACCTCTGCTCGTGAGCCCCACGGAGGACACGGTGCTTTGCTGCTCTTCTTGTCCCTGTTCCTGTTCTGGCAAATTCTTTTGGCTGCCTGGTGGCTGAACACGCTCAGCACAGAAACAACTCCTCTGCACAGGGCTGGTACCTTGTGGGGGGTGAAAGTCCTGTTCAGTGGGATGTCTGATGGCTTGGGAGTGCTGTTCCCAAAGGGCCGGGAGCCTCCCAGCCCCGCAGTGCCCGTGCCCCGGACCCGTGCGGAAGAGCTTTGCTCCCCGCGGCAGGTGGAGGAGGGTGGATGGCTGCTGATCATTAGCGATGCTCCGCAAGGAGTGGGCGAGTTTCGAGTTTCGTTTGAGTGCGTCAGGTCTGGGAGGGAGCATTGTTACCCCCAGGCGTGCAGGGGCAGGGAGCTTCTCCTCAGCAATGCAATACTTCTTTCCTCGTGGGATCAGGGAGTGTCCCCGGGTCTGCCCAGCTCCGGGAGCTCTGGAGTGGAACCGCTGAGGTGCTCGGCAGGGCTCTGGCAGGGAGAGCCTTCAGTGAGCAGGCTGCCCTGCTGCCCGGGGCTGCCCTGCTGCCCGGGGACCGTGCTTGGAGTGTGTCCCACCATGACCTGGCACTGCCGGTGCACCCGCTGCCCATGCTGGCCTGGCCCAGTGCCCTGCCTGTTCTGCAGCCTTTCCCTGGCACTGAGGGCAAGCAGGGGGAGAGAGGAGCTCAAGCCATGCTGCTGCCCAGCCCGGGTTGGCAGCACTGATGCTGGCAGGTCTGAGGCTTTACCCTGTATCTAGGTGGGCTTTTTGTTCTGTTTTCAATAATAATGGTGAAGAACCTACACTGTACCTTGCAGCCTGGGCTGAGTTCTTTGCTTTTGGTTCACTCCCCCTATGCTGGGAGGCTCTGCCTGGTGTGCCTGTGGCCTCAAAGTGCAGGCAGGCACAGCAGGGAGTGACCTGAGGCCACCGAGCTGCTTGATGCATCTTTTGCTGATGCAGATTCAGCTGCAGAGCAGAGCTGCCTGCTTCTGGTAGGGACATCTTTGCCAGTGCTCAGTGGGAGACCCAGCCTGGCATTGTGCCTTGCACAAGGTCACTGTTGCCTTGGAAAGCTGCTGGAGGGGACTGTCCTTTGTGGACCATCAGGATGCAGCGTGGTGGAGAGCGGCAGTGCCTGCTGCAGCCTGCAGCGTTGCAAAGGTCAGTGCTGGGGTTCAGCAGTGCCCTGCTCAGAGCAGAGCAGAGGAGCTGTGTGGCTGCCAGCCCTCCACAGCCACTGTCTCTTCAGCAGATGTGCTTTCAAGACAAGAATAACACTGTGAATTGCAAATCCCCCTCCGCCTTCCTCTTTGCCTGTGCTCAGCAAACAGTCTGCCTTGGAAGGGCCTGTGTGGGAACCCACAGGCTGTGATAACAGATCCTTCTTTTAAGGGAACTACTGAGGAATGTTGATGAGATTAGAGAGCTGAAAGGGGCTGAGTTTAGCAATGGCATCTCCATGGATGCTGTGGCTGTCTGTGCCTGGATTCCCAGTGTGCAGCTCCAGGATTGCCATGGCTGCCTCTTCCAAAGTGTAAGAACAATTTCTGTCTCAGAAAGACTTCAATGCCACTTGCACTCTGAGGCAGAGAGAAAATGTGAAGCTGCCCTTTCCATACCAAAAGAGCTCCTCCCATGCTTCCTGTTCAGACTGAGAGCCTAAACCCAGCATGCTTGTGTTGTGCCTCAGCACAAATATGTAGTTAATCCTAAAAATACGTGCAGCTGGGTCACATTCTCACGCAGGTCAGGAACCAGTCAGACAGAACTTTAAAGGGTTGCAGCAGAAATGCTGATACTGAAGTGGGTGGAGGATGGACCCTGAGAAGACATGACAGGACAAGACAGGGCAGGGCAGTGCCCAGGAGGATCGTCTCTCTGGGCTGTGCACAGTTTGGGGGGCATGCTGCAATGCTCTGTGGCTCAGGGATGGAGCTTGGTTCTGCTCTGATGAGCCCTGTGGCATCATCCATCCTTTGTCCCCTGCAGATCTGAGAGGCTCAAGCCTCTGTGGGGCCATGAGATGTCCTGGGAGTTATGGGGGTGCTGAGGAACATTGCCTTTGATGACAACCAGCTGGCCCTGCTGGCTGCTGTGACCTCGTGGACAAGGAAGGATGTTCTGTGGGGTGGGTTTGTTCCCAGCTCAGGTGCAGATGCCTTTCCCACAGCCTGGGAGTGATCTGCTCTCTCCTGTGCTCTGCTCTCCCTGCTCCTTTTGCCCCAGATTCTGAAGATAAAATCTCCACTCCATTAAACTTTGCAAGTGTACAGGCCCAGCCTTCCCTGTGGGAAGAAACCTTATCTGGCAGCCAAATGCTTGGGGAGGGATCTGATGCCTGTGAACAGTAAACCAGAAATGTGCACCAAGAGAATTGTGTTCATTCAGCCCTCAGCCCTGTTCCTGAGGGCAGAGTGTGTGCTGCCTGTGCTGCAGGAAGCTCTTGCCACTCTAGGTCCCTGTTGTACCCTGTAGAAAGGATGACAGGCAGGCTGTGGTGATGCCAGCTGTCCCTGTGACATGGCAAGAGTGCCAGGAAGGGACTTGTGACCCCCATTTGTCTCCTGGTGAGCTGCTGCAGGCATGAAAAGGCTGGGAGGGCTCCTCAGCTGCATCTGCAGACCCAGTCCTGCCATGCCAGACACCCCATGGTGCTCCCCCAGGAGCCAGCAGGAGCTTTCAGGGGCTCCTCACAGCTGCTGGAGGGAGGTTTGCACCTGAGCAAGCTTCTCTGGACCACAGGTGGCTGCATATGTGAGGCAGGACACAGGACTGGGATGAGGCAGTGCCTGCCTGAGCTGGGGATTCCTCCACTGGTAAATCCAGCAGAACAGCCTCCTCCTGAGGGACAGGCTTCCAGTAATAAGATCTGGAGAAGGGCCCAGAAATGCCACCTCAGCCTATGCAAATACCATTCCCTTCATCCTGAAGGTGTGCCAGCTGGGCTCTTTAGTAATTCACTAATTTTTGTACGTGCTTTGTAAGAATTAGGAGCAGAGGTTAATTGTCCAAACTGATGAGCTGGTTTTTTTTCAGCTGTGCACTTCCCACAAGAGTGTTTATTCTATATCACAGAGCAGTTTCCTCCTTTCCTATACTTCAGGGGTTTGCAGTGATGTTGCACAAGCAAGACAAATGTCAAAGTTCAGCCAGGACAGAAGGTTGTGGAAGTCCTGGGGCTCTTGACTTGCTCCTGCTTTGGCAGCTTTGTCCTCTTACCCAGAGCTTGGCTGGACCGTGGGTGGGATCTGTCTGGCAGAGTGGACATCCTCTGTCATCTCTAGAGGCTGGAGCTCATCTGGCTCCTCTGTGTGGGGAGGTGACCCAAACCTCTCTGTTTTGTCAGTGCAGCCCTCCAGAAAGCTGGGATGAATTTGTGTTTCATTCCTGAAGGCTGCAAAATCCCGTCCCTGCAGAAAGCAGCGTGTGCCTCAGCACTGCTGCCTCTTTGGGGAGAGTTTACAGTGAGCCCCCCAAGACAAGTGTGCTGCTGAGAAATCGAGGTCTTGGCAGTGCTCATCTCTGTTTTGAGCCAGAGCTGGGCTGTGGGAGCCCCTGGGAGAGCAGATCATGGCTGTGCAGGCAGTCTGGCTTTGCTGGTGTGTATTGCTGGATGGAGGGTGCCTGTGTGAGGAGGCTCATCATCTATAAACAGCTAATAAGGACCAAATGAAGATTAGCACCATGTTGGTATAGATGAAACAGCACATTTCTGTCCCCTGCCCAAGAGTGGCATCTCTGAGCTGCAGTGCCAGGCACTCCAGGAGCTGCCAGCCAAGGGGAGAGAGGAGCTACTCCTGCTCGTATCCACCTCTGAATTGTAGACAACAATGTGAATTTTATTTTTAAGCTGGTTGTAGGCTTGCTCCAGTTTTCTCTTTAATCATGAGCAGATGCACTTAGGTTCTGTTTCTTGCAGACCTGGATGCCAAGTGGGAGAATGACTCATGCAGTAAAGGAAGGCTGAATCTGCAGACACACCAGCCTTGGGCTCCTCTGTGTGGTTGGAATTGCCAGGCTGTGGGTCTCTGGAGTGTCTTACTGGTCTATCTGTAAGGTGTCAGGTGCTCATAATCCATAAAACTGAAGAGCTGGAGTTGAAGGCTCTGGCTTTTTTGGGTTGCTTAGGTGAGGTTTTGGGGGGTGTTTTGTTGTTTTGGTTTTTTTTTTTAAATTGTCATATGCAATGAAAAAGTAATAGATGCAAGACCTAGAAGACTAATCACCCAAGCAGAATTTCCTGATTCAGGAGAAATGTCTCCAGAGCAAACTGGGGATTACCTTGGCTGGGAGCAGTGCAGCTCTCTGCCCACAGGGCAGCACTGGCTGGGGGTGCCCAGGGGTTTCTGTCGGTCTCCTGAGGTGGGCAGAACCTGCTGCTTCTGCCTGGGAGCTGAATGCCAGCTGAGCTGCCAGGGGTGACTCCTGCCCTTTGGAGCTGGAGCAGAAAGTTAATGAATGTGAAGCAAATCTTGATCTCATTTAAAAAGATAAGGTTCTTTTCCTCGTGCTTCCCTTCCCTCAGCTCCTCCTGCCAGCACAGGAGCCTCTCCTCCTGTGTGTTGTTTTGGTGAGGGCAGGATTGCTGGCAGGATCCCTGGCAGTGGGGTGAGCCCGTGGGGGTGCTGTGGGATAGTGGGGGGCTGCAGCAGCGCTGGGGGCTCTGCTGAGGGCTGGCTGGCTGCTGAGGAGCAGCAGGTTGCTATGATACAGTTTGCTGTGGCAATGTCTGTGCTGAATGAGCCAAAGCTGCCCCTACAAAAGGAGCATTCCTTGGCTGGGAGGGGGTAGATTTATCTGAAGTGTTTATGTAAAACGGAGAAGCTGCAGGGAGAGGATGTGCGTGGGAACGTTTCCTCCAGCACCAGGGCCCCTGTGTGGAGGCAGACAGCCCTGTGTGCACGGGGGAGAGGGCAGGGCTCAGATAAAGGACCGGGCTAATTCAGGCATGCGGATCAGCCCTGGATCTGCCGTCCTGTCCTGTCCTGTGCTGTCAGCCCGTGGCAAAGATGAGACTGAAAAGCCTGTTCAAAGGGGAGCTCAGCACTGCTGTGCTTGGTGCTGCCTGTGAAAGCAGCCCCGGGCTGAGCAGGGCTGGCTCATCTGCCTGTGCTGTGGGGAGTGGTGTGGCCCTGCCAGGTGTGGCCCTGCCAGGTGTGGCCCTGCCAGTTGTGAGCCTGAGGTGAGGTCAGAAACCTCTGTGCCCAGGACACTGGGTCACCCTGGCTCACCCTGCCTGCCTGTCTGGCATCCCTGTCCCCAGAGCTGCCAAGATGCCACAGGGACTGGCTCCTTTCCATTTGGGAGCATGACTTTCCCTCTAGGAAGAGGGCTGGGCTCTGCAGAGGTCAGGGTCTGTTTCTTCTGTGCTGATCCCAACCCCTTCCCTGCCCAGTGCCTTTGCAGGGACAGAGCCCCATCTGTCCCCAGGAGGAGCAGGTGCCTTTGCTCCTCTGGGCTGGCTGTGAGAGCTGGAGACACCTGTAGCCAATTTTGCTGGGAATCCAATTGCACATCAAACCCAGGGCACCTTCCCCTGGCTGCCTGGGAGTGGCAGGGGCTGGGCTGGTCATAGCCCTGGAGCTCTGCTGTTGTTGGTGCCATGGTCTGAGGTGGATGGCCAGTCCCTGGCACTGGGCAGGCTTTGGGAAGGCTCCACAAAGCCCTCAGCCTGCCCCATGCGGGCTCTGGGCTGAGGCAGGAGCGTCAGGCTCTGCTCCCCAGGTGTTTGCAGAGCTGCTGCTGTGCTGGGGCACTGTGCCCCACTCTGCACCTCAGCTGGGAGCACCTGGGACTGGAGCTCCTGCAGAGAATCAGCCCGTTCTCCTCTGCTGCCCAGGCAGATTTCCATCCTTCTGGAAACATAAGCCACCATCATCCATAATTCATCAGGTGCTGAACTTCATCAAGGAGCCACCTGACACCAGGGCTGCACCCTTCTCCTGGGTGGGAAAGTGCCAGGTCCAGACATCCCAAGGAGCTGCAGCAGGAAGCAGGTCAGGCTTCCTTGGCCTAGGGTGGGCAATCCTGCTTTTGGAGGAGGCAGATTCAACAAGGACTCTGGTGTCTCTGTTTCCTCTTTCCATAAATAAACATCTGCTCATCCCTCCGGGAAGTTTAAGTTATTTGTCTTTGCAGTATAAAACCAAAGCAGAGTTTTTAAGTAGCAGTGAGGCTGATTGCTCCATGACTGTTTGCTGAGGTGTCTGCACTCACCAACAGAGTGCAGTGCAAATAAAAATGCTGTGGCAGTGTGACTTTAGTGCCTGAAATTTGCATTGAAGGTGTGTGTGTGTGCACATGTGTGTAGTAGAAGCCGTGCAGGATTCAGGCTGGGCTCTTTGCCTGCTCACAGAGTTCCTGGGGAATGCAGAATCATCCCCTTCCATTTATAGCTCATTCACCAAATCCTGTCACTTCTTTTATATACCAAAAAGAATCTGTCTGACTTTTTCCAGCACAAATCCAAAAAGAAACCAATTCATTTTTACCTGTCACAAATTCTCACAACCTATGTCAGCAAGCTCTCCTGAATAAAGATAGCAGGGGAGGATAAAAGCCAGCAGTAGCACTTGCTGTCTTTTCTCAGCCACACCTTTCCAGTGTGAGGGATGCAGCACTGGCATGACAAGTGATGGAAGCCAGGCGTGAGAGGTGAGCCCTGCTGCGTGTGCAGCATCCCCAGCAGCACTTGGGAGGGACAGGGATGCAAAGCTTGCCCCTTCACTCTGCCAAGGGGCAAATTATAAGAAAACAAGGACAAAACCTCTGACTTCCATGCCTAAACAAAGGAACTAAAATCCTCTGCCAGTCCAGCTCTGCTGACCCTCGTGGCGTGTGGTCACCGGTCAAACGCTCGGGTTAACGTCCTTTGTCTTCAGCAGAGCGGTCTGCACCATGTGGCAGTGCCTCCAGTTGTTACTGGAGTTAAAGCTGTGTCTGCTGGAGAGGGCTGAGGGTCCCAGGCTGCCCAGAGCAGTGGGATGGCTCCTCTGACCCCGCTCCTCCCTGCAGGCTCTGCCTATTACGACAACGTGCGGCCCTTGGCCTACCCGGACTCGGACGCCGTGCTCATCTGCTTTGACATCAGCCGCCCCGAGACCCTGGACAGTGTGCTCAAAAAGGTGAGTCCCAGCAGCCAGGGGGGTGCTCTGCCCCACCACGGTGTCCCCAGCAGGCAGGGGGGTGCTCTGCCCCACCACGGTGTCCCCAGCAGCCAGGGGACTGGGGATGAGAATGGGAAGGGATTAGAAGGAGGAGGGGATTGGGATTGGGATTGGGATGGGGATGGAAAGGCATTGGAATGATGTGGGGTTTGGGATGGGCTGAGCTCTCCATCACCAGTGAGCTGAGCGTGCTGGACATCAGCCCAGCTCTGGCAGGAGCCAGCACCACCTCTGCCAGCTCCCAGTGCTCCCAGCCCTGCCATGCTGGCATCCACCTGGTGCCAGTGCCCCTGTGGTGCCATCACCCCTGCAAAGCTGTCACCCGTGTAATGCCATTGTCACACATGCAACACTGTCACCTCTGCGGCACCGGTACCCGTGCTCTGCCCCACCACGGTGTCCCCAGCAGCCAGAGGGCTCTCAGCTCAGAGCTCTGGCCCTGTGGCCTTGCCTGGAGTTCCTGTGCTCAGAGCAGGTCAGGTGCTCTGCTTGGTCTGTGCAGAATGCAAAATATTCCCATTTGGAAGGAACCTAGGCAATGGTGAAGCTCACAGCAGCTTGCAGCATGTGTGTGTGGGGTCTGTCTGTGTTCACATGTACAGATGTGGGGACAGAGAGAAATGCTGGGCATTTGTTCTGTTTTCCATCAAGACCTTGGAAGGTGTTATGGATCTCTGTCAGCAGTGGCTATGGATTGCCTGCAGCAGCTGGGAAGTAGCCCCTGATGCTTGTTTCCAAGCAAGCAGAGTGCTCAGTTTTTTGGCTTTCCTCTCAGTTCAGCATCTGCATGGTAAAAAAGACAGCAATCAGTTCTCTATAGCTCGTCAACAAAAATTATGAGCTGTGGTGCTGAATTTGAAGTGAATGAATGAGATGAGATGGCACAATGCCACTGGCCTGGAGAGCAGGCAGGGCCCTAAGCCTGCCCTGGCACAGCTAGGAACAGCTGAGAGTTCTCTCCCTGCACCTCAGTGCCTTTCAGCACAGCTGATATTCCAGCTGGCAGGTCCCAGAGAGCCCCCCAGGGCTGGGGATCTGCTGTGGAGCACCCCTGGCTGGTCTCCAGTGGGTCTCTTCTGCGAGAAGGTCCCACACAAGGCTTTGCTCTGAGGTGGAGTCCAGCAACTCGGAATGCTGCTCAGAGGAGTGAGGGTAAGTGGCTTCCTGACTGCATCCCCTGGTCCTGGCTGTGCCCTGCTTCCTTCCCTGCATTCAGGGAGCTGTGGTTCTGCTGTGCAGGAAAGCATCTGGCAGCTGCATCCTGTCCTGGGGGGCTGGCATCTCATTTGTGACACTCTGAGACACCAAGGCATGAAAAGCACCACAGAGCAGCAGCTCCTGTGGCTGTTCTCCTCAGAGAGCCCCAGGGCTGGAATGGCCACAGCCTGAGCACGTCACATTGTGCTGGCTGGCCTCTTGGCCTCTCCAAATGTTGTGCTGGAGCAAGTGCCTCTTACTCAGCTGCTGGGAGGGCTGAGAAGTGGGTCTTTGTCTCAGGAGTGTCCTGGTGAGGGGACAAAGACCCTTCAGATAAATTGGTCAATGGCTCAGTGTTGGCTTCCAGAGCAGGTCCCGGGTACCAAGCAGGCTGGGTGGAGGGAGGGTGTTTCATGTGGACTCAAAGAATTCACTGCTCAGCTCGGGAGTCAGCAGAATAATAATGCAAGTGAATCACTTACACCTTAATGAAATACAAACCTCTCAATAATTAGGTGGGGCTGGGAGTTATTTGTCTTCATGTGAGTCCACCCTGCTCAGTGCATGGCTTTCCCTGTACAGCCTCACAGATATTTTGAGTGCTGCTAGGCAATGTTTTTTTGATATGGTAACTTAAAATAAACCCTAAATCCCAGGGGGTTTCTTAAGTGCCTTTGAGTAGATGCCTTGTTTCCTTTGGTGCAGGCTCACAGCCTTATGGCAGTGAGGAAAATTCCTAAGACACCGTGAAGCTGAAATGGGTTTTAGCTTGTGATATCAGGCAAATAAGGAAAATAACATTTCCTGTTCAAGCCTCAGGCAAAAATTCAGCAGAGAAATCTTTATTAATGCCTCCCCTCTGATGCCTGGGCTGCTGTACAGCATGTACAGTTGAAGGGGCAGAGGCATCTGAGGGAGTGCAAGCACGCAGCTCTGCCTTTCATGCAGAACAAGATTTCATGGAGTGGTGCCTTGGTTCTGACAAGTCTTGATAGCACAACAGATTTTGGGCTCCCAGAGGTGTCAGTCATGCAGGAAGAGGGTCACAGCTCTCTCCATAGACCAGGGAGCCCTGTGTCACTGCAGAGGCTGTGGCCTCTGCCAGGAGTTATTTGACCCTGTAGCTCAAATCCTTCACATAACTTAGGGTGCTTGAATTCCAGCTCCAGAAGAGCTGGATGTGTTCATTGTGGGGTTGTGGAGGCCTTTGGTGCTCTGTGGCTGCAGCACCATCATCTCCAGCACGCTGCCCAGGGGCTGGGGGTGTCTGAGTCCTGGGGAACCAATGTCCTTGGCAAGCAGAAACCTGAAATTCTCCTGATAGAAAATAAGATTTTTCATATTTTGCAGTTGCTTTGGTCTGATACTGGTTGAGTGACATTTGGGTGGTTCTTGGCACTCCCTTCCCCACGAGGCTGTGGACACTGGGCTTGGTGGCTTGGTTTTCTTTCTGCTTCTAATTGCCCAGGGTATATGCTTAACCCTGAGTTATCAGGAAATTGCTAATTCCAAGTGACACTTCAGCTGGGGGTGATCTCTGTTTGTTATCTGCTTTCTACTTCAGCACCACCAGATAAGTGACTGGGGCATTGACATGCTGATGGAGCCGTGCAGGTCTCCCCCAGGGGAGGTCACAGGTGATGGATTTATTTACTGCTGCAGACACAGCTGACATCAGGCATTCACTTTGGGAGCTCTGAAAGGAGCCATTTATATGAAGGACGTGGATGTTTGCCCTGGCCTTCTCTTTCCACTGCTTCAATTCTTAATTTCCCTGGCTATAGCTAAGCTCTGAGTATCATAATGTCTTTAACAGGTGGTTCCTAGCAATAAATAGTGTGAGAGTGTGCAAAGAGCTCTCCACTGGCTGTGTTGGCCCTTGGGGTCCCAGATCTGAGCACCAGACTGTGTGGCTGTTGTTTTTCCACAGCCAGGGCTGGCCTCCTGTGGCCTTGCACACTTGGATGGGGCAGGTTTGCAGGGCATAGTCTGGAACAGGTGAGCATGAAGTTGTCCAAGGGGTACTCTGGCCATTCCCATCCTTGACCTTGGCAGTCATCAGAGAGCCCTGATGTGCTAATCAGTGTTTGAACAGTTGTGACACCCTGTTTGGAAAAGCCACACACACCAAAGCCTCTCCTTTCCTCTGCAGTGGCAGGGGGAGACGCAGGAGTTCTGCCCCAACGCGAAGATCGTGCTGGTGGGCTGCAAGCTGGACATGAGGACAGACCTCAACACTCTGCGGGAGCTCTCCAAGCAGCGCCTCATCCCTGTGACACATGAGCAGGTGTGTTTGGGCAGTGCCCAGGGGGGGAGAGCTGTGCCCTGTGACCCACTGCACCCAGGCCGTGGTCTGCAGCTGGCTTGATCGTGGCTCGGGGGCTCGGAGCTGCTCGTGTTTACCCCGCTCTTGTCCCCAGCTCTGGAAGACCCTGACTTATTCCTGATGCTCTGCTGAGCAGCCACCCAGTTAGCAGCCAAAAAAAGTCATTCCTCAAAGCAGGTGGAAGTGCCTGATTTGACAAGTTGGACTGGCTAAAGGGGAGTCTTGTCCTTCTGCATCTCCGAGTTCGGTGCAGCTCTTTCTGCTCCCAGTGACCCCTGCTTGGGTTCTGTAGGGCCAAAACTGCAGGAGGGAAGGAGCCACGGCTGAGGAGCTGCTGCCAGTGGCCTCCAGAGGAGCCAGCAATGTCTCCAGGCTGGCAACAGACCCAGACTCTGGTGCAGGGGCAGCTGCACTCTGAGCTGCTGCTGTGCCTGGTCGTGCAGAGCAGGTGACTGTCCAGGCAAGGGGGTTTGCCCAGGTGTCTCAGCTGCAGGGGTGGCACTGTGTGAGTGACAAAGTGCCAGTAACCCAGGGCCCAGCGGTGGGCAGCGCTGTCTGCTCAGGAGGCTGCCCTCGCCTCTGGAGCTCTCACAGAGCCCTGCACTGCTGGGGGACCGCTGTGTCCCCACGGTGCCACCGTGCTCCGGCAGGGCTGCTGGCCGTGTGGGAGGCTGCTCCTCGGCCAGCAGGGCGTGCTGACCGTGTTCCCCTCCCTCTGCTCTCTCTGGCCGCAGGGCAGCGCGCTGGCACGGCAGATCGGGGCGGTGGCGTACGCAGAGTGCTCCTCCAAGGTGTCGGAGAACAGCGTGCGGGACGTGTTCCATGTGACCACGCTGGCCTCGGTCAACAGGGTGCACAAGAACCTGAAGCGCAGCAGCTCCAAACGGGGACTGAAGCGGGCGTCACAGATGCCCGGCAGGACAGACTTACTGGGTGACACAGAGATCAGGAAAGACCGAGCCAAGAGCTGCTCCATCATGTGAAAAGCGGGCTGTAAATAATGTGTGTGTGTTGTCCATTTGTACAGTAACTGGCTGAGACAAGGGCGTGGTGCTGGCTGCAGGAGCTAGCCTGCCTTTCCAAAGCCTTTTTCTCAGTCTCTAGGGCTGAGCAAAGGTCCCAGCTGCAAGCAGGGCTGCACGAGTCGCCCTGCACTGTGGAGAATTCTGGGCTGGCTGCTGCTGTGCAGACTGCTTGGGATGAAGGAACCACTTGGCAGAGGAGTATTCGGGTGCTGGAAGGTCTGTGTCTGGGTGAAACAAAGTAAAAGGGAGCGATGCTGTGTGTGTGCCACCCTCCTGTACCCACAGCCCAGGCCCTGCCCGTGTGCAGCTGTACAGCACACACAGCGTGGGGTGGGGGCTGCGTGGGACCTGGGCTGGAGGGAGGAGGGGCATTGTGAGCAGCAGAGTGTTTCCAGATTCTTCCAATCTTCCTTTAGAAGGGAAATGATGTTTGAGGTGATGCTGCTCGGCCAGGTTGGACAGCAAGTGCCATGGAAGGTGCAGGTCTGGGCTAGAGCTGGGAGGGAGGGCACACTGGGAAGGAACCTTAACCTGATGAGACACCACAGCAGTCCACCTCCTGCAGAGAAAATAGACAGATGTCTCTTCCCACAGCATTTCAGATACTCAAACTGCATTTGAAATGCAGCCGAGTGGATCTGGCTCTAAGGGAGACGTGTGTCCCACTGGATGCATCCTGAGAATCGTGGTTCCCTTCAGCAAGCAAATGCCCCTGGGCAGCTTTGCTGACACCTGGGCACTCCCTGGGCTCTCCCCTGTCCTGCACACACGGCTCCCAACAATAACTGCAATAACAATCCATATCCTGCTCCCCACCCACTTCCAGCTGCAGGTTGTGTTGCATGGTGTTGTGTTTGTCTGATATCGATGAGAAAAATGACTTTATGCATATCTGCACCCTGTCTCTGCTGTGGCAGTGGGAGAGGAGGTGCTCCCTGCCCTTGTGCCTTGCTGTCTGGCCTCCTCCCAGCATCTCCCATTGCTTCTGCTGCTGCCCCCTCTGAATGCCTTTGATGACAGTATTAGCCTGGGATCAATGTCACATGGACACTTTATGGAAAAATAGAATCTGCTCCGTTGCCAGATCCAGCTGTGTCTGTGGGCTACAGGAAAAATAAACATGATTGGAAAATCCGTGGTGCTCGGCTGTGTTCATTTTTAAGTCAAACCACACATCCTCCCAAAACCTCTTACTGCCCAGCTTACCTTTGTATCCTAATGTCTCTCTCTAGCTCTTGAAATACGCTTGTGCACACCCTTCAGTGAAAAACCCAGAGCACTTATCTGCATGTATTCATTTTGGAGCTGAAACACCTGCCTTGAATGGCCTTTCCCTCTGTCCCAGCTCCTGAAATATTGTGCAGCATTTGCAGGTTGTCTATGCCTGATTCAGCAGCCTGAGCTGCCAGGAGCTCTGTCCTCACTACAGCAATAGCTTTTGCCTCAATATTTTGTGTCTGCTCTCACACCCAGGTCTTAGGCTGCAGCTGCACACTGAAGGTGTTTTGGGGAATTGGAGCTGCTGATTTACCAGGACAAGAAAAGCTCCAGCAGTGACTGGACACTTGTGCTGTGTGCAGGTTGCAAGAGCATGAAAACGCCCATCTGCAGTCTGGGAGGAGGAAGAACTGAGCAAGGCAGTGTTGAGAGCACCCCTCAGCACCTTGATGCTTTTCTTGCACACTCCAGGTTCCCCAGAGCCTCTGCAAACGTTGTTGAACAAAACCAGACCCCTGCTTGGATCCTAGCAGTCAGTGACACAAGAGTCACTGCCCACTGCTCAGAGCCTGTTTGCAGCTCTCACATCCCCATGTCACACAGCCACTGTGACTTCCTTCTTTCCACGTACACACAGCAAGTGCATTCCCTTTTACTGTGCTCTAGCAACTTTCAGGCTTTTGAATTTACTGTGGCAGTGGGCAGTCCCTACAAAAGCAGTTTCTGGGTCACTGATCAGTTTAAACTCGTGGTGGCTCTACCTTGACTTGTTAGCTCAGCCTGTAAGCAAATCTGAGTCCCAGGATCCATCCTGAGGGGCTGTGCAGGGCAGCACCCCCTCCCTGAGGGCTGGCACCACGTGCTGCACAGTTGGCACAGCACATCAGGCTCAGCTTGCCAAGGCTCAGCTTGCCAAGGCCCAGCTCAGGGAGCTGTGGGAGCCTCAGCACCAGCTCCAGTGCAGGGAGCTGCTCCTGTCTGCTGGGGGAGGCTCAGGGCTGTCCGTGGGGGGAAAGCAGGGCAGGTGAGAGTTCATGGAGACCTGCAGCTCAGTGAGGCAATCATGAACAAGTCGGTCAAGCCAGGGGAATCTACAGTGCCCACTGCCACAAGGTGCTCCCCAGTAAGGGGAGTAGGACAGGGAACTCTAAATTGCCTCAGTGAGGAGGCAGCTGCATTCTCCATGGCCTTCCCTCTGCTTCCCATGTGACCTCTCCCATGCACAGCCAGGTGAAGCTGCAGTGCCAGAAAAGCAGCTGCTGTTTGGGGTTGCACAAAAAGGATGGGATCTTTCTTGAAAACTTCTTGTTCTGATTTCATTCATTTATTTTCTGTGCTGGAGGGAGGTGTCATTTCTACCCACCTTGCACCCCCTCAGCACAGCTCTAACTGGCTGGAGGCCCGTGGTGTGAAAATAATGATATTGGAGTGAAAGTAATTTGTGTCCAGCTGCTTCGAGAACAGCCAAAAAAAAAGATGAAAAAGAATTTGTATCAGCCAAAAAAAGTGCATTCTGCCAGAGTGAGCAGGACCAGACCCAGATGCAGACATGTCCAGAGTAGGTTTGGACACAGAAATGTGCAGCTCATGAGAAGCTAATGAAAGCCAAAATGCAAATGCTGCCACAGCTGAGCTGAACCCACAGCATTCATCCATCACCCTTGTATACAACCCAGACAGGGACTGCTGGGAGCCTTCTTTGGAGGCTTGGGCTTGTGGCTTCAGAGTGGGATTGAATTCTGGGCAAATGAGTGTCCCTGTCCCCTTCTGTGTCCCTCCTCAGAGGACTCCAAGGCTGCTCTCTGCAGCCACAATTCAGCAAGCAGCTTAATATTCTGGCACTTGCTTCTCCACCAGCTCTCTTGTCTAATAAAGAGTGTTTGGACTCCCACAGTAGCTCATTTAACCAGACTTTTCAAAGGAGCTCCTCTCCCTCACTCTCCTTCTCTACAGAGGAGTAAACAAGACAAAACAGGAAGCAAAATCAAAAGAAGAATAGAAAAGGCAAAAAAAAAAAGAATAAAGTCTGAAGCAGGAGAGCCACAACCAGAGGACAGACCAAATGAACCATTATTGGGTCCCTTCTCCTCCAAACCAAGCCAGAGCCTGCTGGGAGAAGTTTGGGAGTGTTTTGTGTGTGTATGCATACATACATACATATATAAATACATATATATATATATATTCTCCTATATATATATGTATATATATTACATATATATACATATAGATACACAAAAGTCATATATCTATATAAAAAGATATAAATAGGAGTAGATAGAAAAGTAGTCAATGGAATTTTTTGGTTTTTCCCCTTGTCAGCATGGGAACAGCTCCAAAGCACCTGCTGAAGTTAATGGCAGGTAATTTGGGATTAAAAAAAAGCAGCAGTAGATGTGTGGGGGGTGTGGCCATGACCCTCACTCCCAAGCATCAGAGTTCTGTTCAAAAGCACCAGGTAACCCAAAAATGTCATTTGGGGCTCCCACTGGATGGCAGGATGTGGGATTGTGGCTTCTGCAGCCATGGAGAAGGCTCGTGGGCCCAGCCCCAGTGCCTGCTGTGCCTGCTGGGGGCAGGGAAGGCTCCCAGGGCACCTCCTCTGGGTGTGAGGGAGGAGAGGACAGGAGCTGCCCTGCTTGCAAGTGGGAAACCTCAAGGTCAGCTGGGGATGGAGTTTTCCCGGGAGACTGGATGTCCTGGGCTCCTGCATTGCAGGGGAGGGGACCAGGCTCCCCAAAAGAGTGACCCAAATTGCCCGACCCAGCTGCTGCTCTCAGCTCCAGGCGTGGGCAGCTGGGAGTGCTGGAGCTGCAATCCCTGCTCCCTCTGAGCTGCCTGAATGCCAGCTCCTCTCTGTGCCTGCCTGCCCTGGGATGGGGCAGGGATGGAGGAGCTGCTGCTGCTGCTGCAGAGCTCCCAGAGGCACAGCAAGGAGCTGCCTGGCTCCTGTGGCATTCACATCCTCTGAGCAGAGAGATAGAATTCTCTCTCTCAGGATTTTTCCTGGAGAAACACAGAGAGAAGGATCAAAACAATCCTTATCTCATTCACTGTACCCGTGTTTGGAGATTGTTTACCTGAAGTGATTGCTTGATTGGATTCTGGTGATGGTTGTTTGGATTCATGGACCAATTGGATCCACAGCTGTGTTGGACTCTCAGGAGAGGGTCATGGGTTTTTCTAATTAGTGATAGTTAGGAAGTATGATATAGTAAGTAAGTATGTAGTATAGTATCTCTTTAAAATAGTATATTAATGTAATATAAATTTAATAAAGCAATTGTTCAGCATTCTGAATCGAAGGACTCAGATGCCAATCGTTTCCCATCCTCGGGTTCCTCCTTCAGATAGGCTCGGGCAGATGAGTCAGCACAGGAAGGAGAGAAACGAAAACAAGCAGATGGAAGAAATGGAACTGACATATGAAACACACAGCAAGTGAGGAGGACTTGAGGCCCCTAATTAGTGCCTGCAGAAAAATTAATGAGCAGCACTGCCAGTGCAGGTGTCCTGCCAAAGAAAGCGTTCCCCATCCATGGGGAGCAGAGCAGGGACATTCCCCATCCAGGGACAGCAGCCCTTGGGTCTGGGTCACAGCAGAAATTGTTCTGCCCCCAAGAGTGGTGCCTTGTGGGTCTCTTGCAGCCCCAGTGTCTGTGCAGCCCCGGGCAGGGGGCAGGGGCTGAGGATGAGTGCAGCAGTGGTGAAGGAGGGAGGGAATGTCCTGGGAAAGGCACGGCAGGGCAGGGGCTGAGTGATGTGCCCCAGGGCTCAGGAAGGGGCTGTAAGGCCCTGGCACTGGGTCACCAACTCCTCAATAGTCCTTTTAGAAGGTTGCTAATGAGAGATAATCACCGTCATTGTCACTGCTAGAAATGAAGGGCTGGGACTGTTTTCAGGCTCAGAAGGATTTATTGCTCAGACAAACATCAGCCTCAGGGACTGTGAGATTTCAGAGGGGCAAACATTCGGCCATAGCTTAAGAGTAGTCACAAGTTCTTCCTTACAAGACAATATAGAACTTTCTAACCCAACACACAGTTGTCACTGGGTTTATTTTGCTTTTCTAACCCATCACCTTTACTCACTTCTGCTGCACTGTGGGTACTTTTGTCCAATGGGCTTCTAACTCACATGCACACGTTGGCTTCTGTTATAACTTCTAAACTCTCACTTATTTTATCCAAACACACCCTTACATTGTCACCCCTCACCATTTTATCAGTGCAGTTTGTCACTTGCTTAAGACATATTCTCACCTACAACTACAGAAACAGAAGATTATGATTTTTCTGCTTAATGTCTGTGTATTGTATTTTTACATCAATCTAAGCTTCTTCCAAGGCTGCAGATCAAATCCTCCAGTGTCTGTGGAGGTTTCTGGTTTTCTGATTCCCACAAATCACTACATGTGAGATGGCAAGAGAAAAACCCTTATGACTCCAACTTGGGCTTTAAGTGTTAATTAATGGACACCTTCCAAGTCAGGATAACATTACAGTGACAATTCCCTGTCAGCAATCCCATCTGTACTAACTGATCTGGTGTTTAATGGAATAGCTTTGACCATAATGAGTTTAAATTATTGAAAAGAAATATATAAAGCCTTTATTAATAATTAACAATGTCTTCCCGGTGTGTTATTTTAATAAAGCTCCATGACCTGTAAGATTAACAACCAGGGGACCCAAGGGAAAAGGAAGGAGAATGGGTGATCAAATAGAAAGAAATCAAAAACAGCTAAGAGCTCATTTCTTCTGCAACTGCAGCAACAGGAGTTAGAACTGAATGTTTGATACATGAGTGTGTGTATATACATATATAAAATACATATATAATATATATTTATATACTGATATATATTTATCTTTTTATATTTATACTATTTGTATTTATA